>JAEIJG010000436.1:0-28012 GCA_037289395.1 Beauveria scarabaeidicola
CCCCCCCCCCCCCCCCCCCCCCCCCCCCCCCCCCCCCCCCAACAATCTCCTCGTTCGTCGCCCCCGCCATCAACCCGACCTGATGCAAAGCAGCCTCGTGTCTGCCTCCTAAATTCTTCAACGTACAACCTCGCCCCCCCGCGACCTGCGCCTCGATCTCGTATTTTCTTCCAGTCGCCACTGCTGCGTTCGCCTCTTCCTGTGGCTCGCCCGCCACTCATCTACATCTTGTCATCCTCGACGTCGGCTGTATCACCATCCAGCCAAAAGAACCCCCTCCAGAACTTCAGACGATCCACGCCGCATCGCGCCATCATCCTTGATACGAATGCTCCTTGCGTTTCACCAACAACGGTCCCGCCTGCGCAGACGATCCTGCCCTGCCATACGGAGCATTCGTTTTCAACCCGCACCTTGTCCGTCCTGTCGCACCGCACAGCCCCAATAAGCTTTTATCCCCAGTCAATACTCTCCCAGAAACGGCAAAGGCTCTCCAGACTCCCAATCCCACTCTGGGCCGCCCGCGCCGCATTGCGCTCCATTGCGCACCGCACCCCTTCCAATATCAACCACCCAACTTACAGCTCTCCCGTCTCCCGTCTCTTAAACATGGCACAGCCCGCCACCGCCCCCAAGCCTCGAGGCTTCTCTCGCTTTTCAAAGGCCCTGCCTTCTGTCCCTCAGCTTCTCAGACCCTCATCGAACTCGTCTTCCGCATTGTCATCAACCTCGCCGCCAAGCTCTGCCTCTCGCCAGCTGTCGCCTCTGCCGCCTCCACCAAAGGTCCTCCCCGAGCTGCCGCCTCTACCAAAGGTCCTCCCCGACCTGCCGCCACCGCCGCCTCCGCCACCGCACGAGGACACTTCCCACGCCCACGCCGTGCTGCCTCAGTTGCCCGACAAGTCTCCTTCTCTGCCCATACCGGGCACCTTTCCCCGGGAGCACACTCCTGCTGCGCCCTCTCAGAAAATGTCGATATCCAGACGTCCTGTTGGCGGAACCAACAATGTCATACTCTCACCCTTTCCTGAGCCTTCGCCCACCGCCTCCATCTCGAGTCTGATTTCAGCCTATTCGCGTCCCTATGAGACCCCTACCACAACTCCTCACACTGGCGCATATCCCGACACACCTTTAGCCTCTAGTCGTGAGGCTTCACCTCCCCCAGATGCCCCGGCTGTCCCAGACAAGACGCCTGTTGGTGCTACCAATCACAACAGACTGCCCGCGTCTCCGTCCAATGCGTCCTTGACCGACAGAGATGAAGCACCTGCCCCTCCCTCAAAACCAGAAATCTGGCGCCGCCGCCCACTAAATGATAGTCGTGAAATCTCTGGGTTGAAGCTTGACCATAGCCACGGCTCAACCATTTCTAGCGCCATGTCCATCATGTCCACCTCCACCACCTCTACTCAACGGCCGCCCACAGCCTCGCAGGACGAGCCCTCACAGTCCCGGCCTGCCAAGCTAAGGAAACCTCCGTCTGCTGGCGGTCTACCGGGCCGCAACGTTCGGCCCTCTGCCACGCCCGAGGATGACACCCCATCTTCAACCACTTCTACCAAACCAACCATAAATCCCCTACAAAGCAAGCAGTCATTGCCTTCTCTTCCCGAACCTGCAGCCCCACCGCCTACCAATCGCCCTCCTACGCCCGAATATCAAAAGGGTGAGTCCCGTGCCGCTGTCGTCACCACCTTTACCTCGCCCGCTTCGCCCGCCTCATCCCCGGAGTCACCCAACAGCTCTTCGCCTGAATACGCCAAAGAGCTCCCTCCGCCGCCGCCCCGGAACCCCAGCAGGAATGCGCCTGCCAGCACCATGGCCAAGCTTGGCCCTGTCATGTCTCCCTCGATGCTCACTGAGATGCCGCGCCGTAAGCCTGTCACCGCAGTCTTGCCCGCCACTGCATCATTACCCGCAAGTGTAGTTTCGTCCGCCACTGCACCATTACCAACAAGTGTAGTTTCGTCCGCCACTGCACCATTACCAACAAGCATAGTTTCGCCCGCTACTGCACCATTACCCACAAGTGTAGTCTCGCCCGCCATTGCGCCGTCGCCCGTCAATGGAGACCCTATCACCAACAGGTCTGGGCTGTTATCCGCCACGGGCCCGTCCTTTCCCAGCGACCCAAGGCGCACCCACACGCCCATGAGCGCGCCCACACCCTCGGGTCAGTCTCGCGGCTCTAGCAGCAGCCCGACTCGCCGGTTCCGACGCGACCAGGACCAGACTCCGCGCCAGCAGCGCCGGCCTGCCAGCGACCAACGCATCGTCCAGACCGAGCAGGGCCCCATGTACCGCGGCCGAGACGGCACTCTGTATCCAGAAATGAAGAATCTGCGCGAACCCGACCCTCGCGCATTCCACTTTCCCGCATGGAAGGGCAAGGAGACGACGACAACTTCAGTCGACGGCATCCATGCCGCGCAGCCACTCAACGACTCACACCATTCATGCTTCCAAAAGCACGCCATAATGTACCGCCGCACAAATCGACACTACCCGCTGACGTGCCAGACGTGCAGCAAGGCCAACGCAGACGACCGCTGGGCCTGCACCTTTTGCCACCTGCGCATCTGCGAGTCCTGCTTCCGAACGTTTGATACGAACCAGCGCGATCTGGAGAAGCTGGTGGCCACGATTGATCGCCGCACCCCGCTGAGCCTGTCGTCCGATTCTCGTCCGGCGTCTGCTTTTGGCCTGTAAAAGAAACACGAATTTGCTGCCATCATCTGTTGACGATATTTCATCCGGCTTCAAGTTGGACCTTTTAATCACTTCTTTTTTTTTTCCCCTCTCTTCTTCTCCAAGCATAGGGTCATGATGGATTCATGATGTATTTCAGGGGGTCAACTTACTTTTTTTTATCCATTTTTTGCATGACTCGGATTGTTTCTTCTTTTTTCTTTGTTCTTTTTTGTTTTTTGGAAACATGACGGCCACGAGGATAACGGCCCTGGATATCAAGATTAGGCCGGAAGAGCACTCAGAAATGAATTGGACTGACTGGTTGGAAAAGATGTGCAAAGCATGTGGAGGAAACACGAAAGGAAAACGGACATTTTGTCTATTGAATGCAGGGCTGGTAGTAAGCTATGCTCTACTAATACAATTACTTCTCCCAATTTTTTTATTTTCTTTTTCATCAAATAAAACCTTTTGAGTCGATCAATCTAGTTTCATGCTATTATGTTACCTTCAACTATTTCATTCCCGCTCGAGGCCAATCTTTTCCTTTTCGAAATCGCACACAATCATGTGTAGACAAATATCCAACAGCGCCAAACTATTCAACAAGGGTATATGGGACGGTACTGGCACCCGCATCTGCCCAATCAATTATCCGCCATAAGGAAAACAAAACAAAGACAAAGGAAACAGGTCATTCAATCGCTAATAAAACAAGACCGAGTCGGGGCACTCCGTCACTTGTTCTGGCCTTGCTCCAGGGCGCCCGACATATCCTCTGTAGCCTTGGTCATGGGCCGCGGCCACTCCTCGCGGTTGTGATGCCACTCGTCGAGCGTGAGCTCCTCTTGGCTCGTGGTGGTGTGGTTGCGGTAGGGATCCGCGCGACGAGGGAACCGGCCGCTGTGCTGGCTTCTCTCGAGCTCGCCGGGCTTGGGGCCGCTGCTGCCGGTGCTGTCGGGGCCGCATGAGGCGTTGAGGGTCGGGGGGTCGCCGCGCAGACGGCGGTGCACGCGGCGGAGGAGGTGGCGGGTGGTGGGCAGGATACTGGCAATCATGTATATAGAGGGCTCGACGAGGGCGTAAATCATGGGCCCGCCCGAGGCGTACCAGGTCGGGTCGGTGAAGAGGGGCGTAGTGAAGAAGACGGAGAAGCGGAGGGCGCAGGTGATGATGCCCATGGAGGCGGCGAGAAAGGTGAGCATGAGGCCAATCTTTTCGGGGACGGGCATCTGCAAACGCAGGAGGATGGGCCAGGGGATGATGAGCATGACGAGGTCGGTGGCGAGGCTGGGGACACTGTAGAGCTTGTAAAAGAGCATGACGTCGCCGCAGACGCCATCGTTGACGTCGACGGCCTGTGTCCAAAAGTAGCGAAAGGGCCGGCAGATGGCAAAGGCGAGGACGAGGGCGATGACGCCTTGGAGGACGATGACGACGCCGAGGAGGATAATGAGGATGCGATAGCCAGTAACTTGGAAGACTTGGTGGTAGAGGAAGAGGGCGGCGAGCTTAGCAAACATGACGGCGGGGGTGTAGGTGAACTCGAGCACCTTGGAGAGCTTGAGCCATGTTTGAAAGGTGGACACGGGGACGTCGGCGACGTGATGGCCAACGCCGCCTATTTGTGTCATTACTGTTTATTGATTGGTTAGCGACTTGAGGTGAAGCTCTGTCAGGCGGGATCCGATGATGGGTGCGCTTACGGATGCCGGCTGTCGCGCTGCCAAGGCAAAAGATGTAGCACAGAGTATTGCACACGAGCATGGGCTTGCCCACGGCCTTTGGGTTGTAGTAGCGGCTCGCGAAGAAGACGGCGAGGAAAAAGGTGTCGATGACGATAAAGGCGATGCTGACGCGCTGGTCCAAGCCCGGATCGTTGGTCTGGGCGAGGGCCTCTGGCGAGCCGCCCGGCGTCGGGCCTGCCATGATGGTTGGTGCGTTTGCGTGCTACGTACGGTACGTGTATGGAGTTACGCGGATGCCGAGTGTTTTTTTTTTTTTCTTTGTGCGAAATGTGTGTGTAGTAGAATTTGGTTATTCTGGGAGGAATCGAGCACGGGGACCAAAGGAGTAAAAAGGTCCACACCGCAACGTCGGCCTCTTTTTGTTTTATTTGCAGCAGGTTGGTTCAAAAACGGTGAGAGTTGCTGGGAGGCGAAGCCGTAAAAAAGAGGGCGGCGCCGCGTAAAAAGAGGCGACGGCGTAAAAAGTGGTGGCTTGCTGGAGATGAATGTGTTCTCGAGGGGGGCAACTTATTATTACTAGCAACGGGTGGAGTGGGGGACGGGCAGAGAAGTGGAGGAAAGTGGAGGATGGCAGCAGCGGGCGCTCTATTATAGCTGGCAAAGTCCATAATTCGGAACTCGGAGCGGGCGCTTAAAAAGACAATGTAATGTGGGCTTGGGGCTGAAAAAAAAAGAGAGCGGATTTATCCGTTCAAAAGGGCGATTTGGAAAACCAACGTTGAAGTTTCAAGTCGTCTGGAAGAAAAGGTCCCTTGTTTTACGTTTACGTTTAGGGGACATGATCAGCTCCACCACAGGAACCAAAAGTCACGGGCTCCAGACAACTGCGGGGGAAGGGGTTCAGTTACCAGGGAAAAAGCTGACAGAAACAGGGGTTGGGGTGAGGAATCGACAGGGGATGAGACCATGCTGGAGTCGACGCATGTTAAAATCAAGGCTGATGGTGGCTGCATTCTGATATTGCCAAAATGGATTGTCTCTTGACTGGTCGGCGACTTGATGGGTTCCATGGACCCGTCTGGGCGAGTTGGCTGCTTGGCGGCCCGCGGGTACGTTTGTTCGGGCTGGTTGCCCCGCTAACTTGCCGAGTTAGTTAGCTGGTTGCAGCGCGTCGGATGGTGCTACCCGTTCTACCAGTATCCCGTCGTAATATTCGACTGACTCGAGCCACGCCAATTCATTTACCAATTAATAAAATCCAACACTTTATGATTTCAATTGCCCTTGTCGCATTATGAACCAACCGACGCGGCCTCTTCACCCCGAGTTCCGCATCAGGCAGGTTCAACTAATACCAAGACTATCGAATGCGTCTGGCGGGCAACTCGCATTAGATCAGATCAGGCTGCCGCCAACTTTGCCACTAACTTTTGGCCCGACCCCCGCTGTGCTACCTGTTTGCTGTCTTTGCCGTCTTTGCCATGTACGGCCAGATACTACTATTATTGCGTCGTTTATTAACACCTGCTCCCTACCTACCAACCTACCCAACTGCAAATCCCTCTCCCGTTTGTTCCCTCTTGAGACAAGTCGACGCCGCTAGTAACTCTTTACACGCCAGTCTTCTTTGACTAGTCTTGGACCCTTTCTATTCATTTTGCTTTTTCGCCGTTATTGCCCATCACACACACCACGCACACCTGCCAACAAGTAGTTTGGGACCAACTTTGGACCCCTCCTCTCCAACCACCACCATGGTCAACTTGAGCGCGTCTCTCACCTCCTTCACCTACTGGATGCAGTTTGCTTTTCTTGGTAGCAATGCACAGCAGTACAATGCCTCGTCCGTCCGGCTCGCCGACATTGTACCCCGTCGTGACGTCCTCTACGTTGGCGGAGAGTACACCAACATTACTGTACGTTTTGTTTGCAACTACCTACGGATAAGCCTTCCGATCCTACCCTCCCCTCTCGCAAATCCCTCTCTTAAACCCCTCTTAAACCCCCTCTGGGCTGCCCCCTACCCCCGCCCTCTATTTATCAATTGTCACATCCGTCTGATGCCGAATGTAACGCTGAACAAACATCTTGACAGGACCGCTCCACCAATGCCACATCGATAGCCCTCGTTGGCCAAATATACGTCGAGAAGCTATCCCCCAACCCCGCTCCTCCGTCAACCATCGACCGCCACCCTCCCCTCCCCATCATCTTCATCGCCGGCGCCGCACAGACCGGCACCAACTTCCTCGCCACCCCAGATGGCCGTCCCGGCTGGGCCTCATATTTCCTCTCCAAAGGCCACACCGTTTACCTCTCTGACCAGCCAGCCCGTGGCCGCTCCGCCTGGCAGCCCGCCTCTGGCGAGGGCCGCTTCGGCACCATAGGCTCCCCGCAGTCCGTCTCCGACATCTTTACCGACACGGCCAACAACGGGGGCAAATGGCCGCAGGCCAAGCTACACACGCAGTGGCCGGGCACGGGACGCATGGGTGATGCAACCTTTGACGCGTTTTATAGGAGCCAGGTCCCGCTGCAGACAAACCGCTTCATCAGCGAGGAGCAAAACGCAAAGGCGTACGCCGCGCTCGTCGATATCGTCGGCGAATGCTACATCATCAGCCACTCCCAAGCAGGCGCATATGGTATGTTGCCATCTTACCAAGACGGCTTGTGTTGACTGAGTCCTGACTTGAATAGGCTGGCGGGTTGGCGACATGCGTCCCAACCTCGTCAAGGGCATCGTCCAGCTCGAGCCCTCCGGACCACCTTTTACCCTACGCCCGCCCTTTGGCAACAATCCCGCCTTTGCCTTTGGCCTGACCGACCTGCCCATCGGCTACAACCCGCCCGCCGGGCTCCTCGCCGAGCTCATCAAGACGCACATTGTGCCTGCCGTCGACGCCCAGCACAACGTGTGCATCATGCAGACGTGCCCGGTCAAGAAGCTGACCAACCTCGCGCGCATCCCCGAGCTCGTAGTCACGGGTGAGGCCTCTTTCCACGCCCCGTACGATTACTGCACCGTGGCGTATCTCAAGCAGGTGGGTGTGGACGTCGAGTATGCCGACCTGGGCAAGGAGGGCATTCATGGAAATGGACACATGTTTTTCATGGAGAAGAATAACATTGAGATTGCGGAGAGGGTGTATCAGTGGCTAGAGAAGCAGCCTCTAAAGGGGAGCTCGATAGAGGAAAAGAGGGAAGCAGAATGCTAAAACTATAGGCCGTGGAGATGGGAGTCAAGGGCGGTGTTGGATGCATTCCTGGGTCAATATCGGGGCTTCTTTTTTTTTTTAACATTTTGGCAAGATTTTCACGAAAGCATTACAAGGGCGACAAATTAATACTAAATTAATATGCATAGAAGACGACGAAAATGATGTTTACTGTCTGAGAATGCTACGTGTTATTGCATATTGGTCGTACAAATCATCTGTAGTTGGACGACCTGGCACGTTCATCAGGCATCCTTGTACCAAGTCGACGAGGGGCGGCAATTCATCATAGGTAGTTTAGCGCGTTGCTTTCTCTCGAGTACCTCTCCCAAAGCGGTGGGAATCACCAACTCTAGTTAGTGCACAACACGACATCAAATCTGCAAGAGTCGGGCGGCAGAGTACAACGAGGCCAGATACAGCAAGGTTTACTAATATTCTTCATGTTATAATTTCATATACAGTGGGCTTCATGTATGTATATGCTCCTAATATATGTCAACCTAGCGCCAATTTGGAGACAATAATTTTACACACGTCCTCGAGCTGATTAAACCTGCTGCTCGCGCTGGCGCTTCACAATGTAATAGGTGATGAGACTCTTCGGATCATCCTTGATTCCAATCAAGACATCCCAAAACTTGGCCTCGCCAACAAGCGCATGCAACGCCACGCAAAACTTAACCGCGTCCATACGTACGCCCGAGTCTGTCGATTCCAGGCAGTGTCCCGCTAGACTCGTGAGCTGCTCCAGCTCACTCGACGTGGGCTGGAAATCGGTGCGCTTATCAAGCATCTCTTTGAGAACATGGAGACCCATGCTGAGGCTGCGACAGCCCTCGATGGTGGCATCAGTAATTCCGTGAAGCTGGCGCGTCAAGACGACCACAATCTCGGAGCCATCGCCGATACCGACGAGCTCATCCGCAAGAAGCTCTAAACCGCTGACAACGTGGGCTCGCGAGTCGTAGGCGCTGCGCGTCTGTAATAGAGCCTCAAGACCCTTAGAGACGTAGGGCAGAAAGTTTTCGCTCTCCTTCTTAAGCAGGAGCTTGATGGTAGCCAGAATCTGCGCCTTGATGTCCTGGCCCTTGTCCGAGGGCAAGTTGGTGAGAGGGTTCTCGAGATATTTGAACAGGCCGAGCAAGAGAGCCTCAAACTTGTCGTCGGTCAGCATGGTCCTGCTGTCACGAATAAGCGACTGCAGCTTGCGGAAGCCATGGACTTCGAGAGACATGGCCTTGATCTTGGCAATACCACTGTCCAGAAGGCGAGAGGTCTGGCGCATCTTCTCGGGCGATTCAGGTTCCACCAGAGCTGCATACGGCTCTGCAGCCCTTTGGAGTTTGGCTGCATCCTCATTGACAGGCTTGTCCTCGAGTACAGGAGCTGACACTTCAGGTTTTGGTGTGCTTTGTGTTTCGGCATCAGGATCTTCATATACTTTCAACGGCTCAGTGTGCGACTGAGGCTCCGCATGACGAGCAATATGGGCCACCACTCGTGGCGGCGTGACGGGAATATTCGCACCGACAAGCTCATCATCATCAGCAACAATTGTTGAAGCAGAATCGAGCCTGGGCATACTGGGCACAACAAGGCTGATATCCTCGTCCGCCTTTGTGGGCGAGTGCCAAGCTGGACTAGGCCTACCAGGGCTGTGACAAGCTGGGCTCGATCCAAGCAAGTCCTCGTGCGGCATTCTAGGCTTTGCAGGGCTGGTGCGAGGAGAGGCGACTCTTGATTTGGCTCCAACCCTGGAAGTGGGCGACGGAATGCTGGTTTCACTACCGTGGGAAATATGACCAGGACGAGCTCGGGAAACGGGCTTCTTAGGCGTCAAATCCTTGGCCACTCTTGGTGTTTGACTTCTGGATTTGAGAGACTCGGGACTGTTGATCTCTGGCCCAGGCTGATCACGGACGGAATAGGGGCCAGCAGTGGCAGGTCTAGTAATCTCTGGGCGTCTCCTGGACGGCCTCATGGGTGCAACTGACATGCCGCCAGCATTCACAGAAATGGTCGACTCCAGTCTAGCGCGACTTGCGGACTTTGGAGGTGCAGCGGCGTGTGACGGTAGTTGGTAGTGGGTAGAGGCGTTCGACGTGTTCGTTGTGCGTACTGGTGATAGCTGCGCCATTGCCGACCCAGGGCGAGGCGGTAGCTTCTGAGCAGCCAAGGCCCTCTTTTGTGCCATCATAGCTTCACGTATATTGGGTCTGCTTGCCGTTTTGCCCGTTCTAGAAAGGCTGCTACCAGGTCTAGTGGTCTCAGTCTTTTTAGGAGAATTGGGGTTACTCGGGTCCTTGTTGAGAAGCTTTTGAGCAGTGGCATCCAAGTCCTCCATGATGGCGTCTGCTCTGGCAGGCCATACAGCCCAGAAAGTCCAATATGTGGAGCGCATCTTCTCTCGAACCCCGGGATTAGCATCAGCTAGACCCTTTTTCAAGCACTTTTCGATGAGATCAACTCCACCAGTATGTTCAATATGATGTTTGTTGCTCGACGTCTTTTTTATGAGCATCTTGAGCCAGCCACTGGTGTAGAGACGGGGTTGGACATTTTTGTCCTGGCAAGCGCTCCAAATGTGTTGCATAATGCGAGGTGTGTAAGAAATGCTGCTAATAATGGTTTCGATTGTGGAACTTGTCATTTGCGAAGTAATCTTCTTTGTCGAGGCAGTCATCTTCAGCAAAGTCTGCATGAGTAGCTCGACCATGGGTTCCATGGCAGGGCCAAGGGTGAGAGCAATATCTTCGATCAGGGCGCAGGCTTCCTTGGACAGACTCGTTCTCAGTGAAGTTAGGGACTTGATAATGCCATCGAGTATTCCACGGAGACCGTTGACGAACGTGTCGTGAAATTCAGAGGGAGCATTGCCGGCATTTAGTCGACGAAGGGTAGTCATGCCTTGCTCTCGCTTTTGCCAATTCTGCTCTGTTTCGCGGCCTTCGTACTGCCAAGCCATGCCCTTGAATACTTCATCAAGCTCGCGGTTGGTATTGACATATTGCGGCTCGACCGGGTCCGTCTGAGACTCTGGTACAGCTGGTGTGGTGGGGCGCTCGCTCGACATGGACGAGACGCTGGTGGTAAGATGCGGTCGACTGGCTGGGGCGGGTGCAGAAGGTGTTTCTGAGCGTATGCCGCCTGGGGCTAGTTCTTTAATGATGGCTTGCTCGATCGCGGGCCTAACTTTGTAGTTTTTGAGCTGTCGCTTAAGATCCGATTTGGCAGTGTTTGGCGCATTTCTGCAGAAGTGTTAGCGTCGGAAATGTAGAATTCGAGCTGCAACATACCGGAACAACTCAATAACAGTGTGCTTGGCAGCGTCTCGAACCATGCCGTCCGCGTCCTCGAGCAGCTCCATGAGCAGCGGGACATAGCCTCGGAATTGTAAGCCGTGGTCTTGGTGCATCTGCTCATACAATTAGCGAGATTAGCCCGACTTGAAGGCGGGCGTCGTACCTGGAGAAGCCAATGCAAGGAGGCTTCTTTGGCGCGAGGATTCTTGCCTGACATGGCCGTCGTGCGAATCATGCGCTCGACCTCACCAGGATTCACCGCGTATATAGTGGTAAGAGCCTGCGAGGCCAATGTGCGGTACTTGTCTTTCTGGTCGCCCAGCTTTTCAATGACGACGGGCAAGGTGCGAACAGCCTCTTTTCCAATGTGCTTGGGCTCCTGGCGTGAAAGGCGAGTCAACAGGTGGCCGAGGGCAGTGAAGCCGGCGTTTACAAGCACGGCATGTTGGGCTGTGGAAGCTGTGCGCAGGGCCTCAAAAAGCTGTGCGATGCAAGCCTCGGGAACGTTGTGCTGCTTGATGGCCGACTTGGCGTTGGTCACGGCAGTGACCTTGTGGTCGAGGGCGGCGTTGCTGCGCAGGATGTCGAGCAAGTCGGTGACCTGCTTGTCGGTAAGGCGTTCAGCCATGGTGCGTGGGCAGAAGTGTATTGTCCGCGATATGGGCTGTGGTGGCGTTGATCGAGTTGATGTGGTGATTTTGTGCTGCGGCGAGCTAGCTCTGGGCGGCGCAAACGTCTGCACCAAGCGGGTTAGCGACACAGCCACGTGAATATACAACAGCAGCTAAGCAGCGACACTATTTCCGAGATCTGCTGAAGCGAAGCCTGTAGCCGGGTCGCAGAAGGGGGGCAGTGATGCGGTCATCAGGGGGAGATTAGGTGCTCACCAAAAAGTAGGAGGGGTCGGTTCCTGAGTTATCCTGGGTAACTGGGTAACTGGGTTTTGGGTGGTGCACACGAGGCGACTGCGTGGCAGCAGGTACGCTACGTGTCTAGGAGTAATGTCAGGGACTTAAGCTAGCAAATTGGAGATTCGGATGGAATGGCGTTGTCATTGGGAAGCGAGCAGGATGCTGGGAGCCGGAGTGAATGGCGAAGCCAGGCGGATGTTGTTGAGAAGTGAAGGTGGGCGGCGGTTGACGGCCGAGCCATTATTTACTACTGGTACTTAGTAGTTATGGAGCACGGTTTGGTGGTTTGTTCAGCGGTCGGATAACATGTTACGGAGTACATGACGCGACTTATGCGTCCAGCCCAGGAGGGGTAGAAACCAAGCACTCGCATGTGGCTGACAGGTACCCCGCAGGTACCGCGTGTCCATCGCCCGACAATGCCAGGCACAACGGCGCGCCCCTCGTCGCCATGCCAATGCACGCCTTTGTGTACTTACCCGGTAGACAGCAGCAACAGAACATGACGCAATTTCTCGCCACATATGGCCACTGTGGTAGCCATTGGCTATGAGGAGAGGCTATGCAAAGATCTTCTTTGGCTGATTGGTGCATCAGCTCACGAGTTTGCGGCATTGGACCATGCTGTCGAGGTGTCCGTGTACAGGGTCATGCTCCGGGGAACCGCAAGATAGATGGAACGAGAGCGAGAACAGGCTTCAGACTCTAAATAAACTCTTTTCACCTTATAAGCACTAATTAACCGCTATTACCGCCTACAACAAAGACGGCTTACACGCCATCAGCAAGGCTGCTGGAAGTTGATCAGGGCGTGCAATTCCATCCATGCACTACCTAGGTATGAATTACTTCAAGCCCCTAATTCCCCAGCTTTGGCGCCAGGGTCCACCAGCTAAAAAAGATACTTGTGCCTGGTCAATAGCAACACCAAAGCCAAAGTATCACGATCCTCCACATGGACACAAAAAAAAATTGACCAAGAATGACAAAAAACTCAATGCACCTCAAAGGTGGGAATTGAACCCAAGGCGATTCGAACGCCTAACCTTCAGGAATCTCCTGGCATCAACCTTTTGAGTGAAAAGATGTACAACCACTGGAATCTGACGCTGTCTAGGGAGTTAGTATGAGGTGCGCCTCAAACATGGCTGGGGGTTACGAACCGCTACCGTTGCGCCATGGGTCCAAGCTGCTTCGGGTGCTCTTATTAGGCATTATTAAGCCGACGGCATGAGGCAGTCGTCAAAACGATGGTAAAAGTTTAATACTGCTAACGTAAAAGAGAGTTGTGGTATAGATGCTGATAGAAGACGTTTCGTAGGTAGAGAACTGGTGTGCCCGTTCTCACACGGACAACTTGGATGCGGAGGGTTACCAGTAGCGCATCAGAGAGCCTTGCTTTGACCTCCATACGAGCCACAAACCATGGAACTGATAATAATGGATTTTTCTCACTAATTTAATTGATGTAACGTCCTCAGCGTTGGCGGTATGTGCGCTTCTACCGTCGTGCTGTTTGCTCCAGAGCCTGCGCACCAACTCTGTCCGCTCACCAACGTTGACCAAACATTTGCCCTCACAACCATTATTACCCCTCGAAAAGAGCAGTCCCGAGTACATTCAATCAGAAAACACACACACTGCACTCATATGACCTCTGCATCGCCTTCTCCTCGACAACCTTCTTTCTAGCGCCTCACCCCACCTCTTAGGTAGCCAAGGGCCCCTCAACTTCCATCACCGTCAACAGAGCCGGAGCCCTCACAGACTCATAGCCTCCATCCCTCTCACCACTTCCCCTCGCCATCATGAGCGCACCTCCCACTTCCTCCGCCATCCCGGAGCACCTGCGCCAGCCAGCGCCCGTGACGCCCGCTCACCAAGGCGGCGGCGGCGGCTTCTTCCAGCTGCCCAAGCTGCGTCTCGAGGTCCGCGATCTCGACAACAAGGGGGCGCTGCGCGCGCTGGCAGCCATCAACTTTGGCGAGTGCGCGCGCGGCTGCGCGCACAACGTGCTGCGCCTGCTGTACCAGCACCCGTCGCGCGCGCCCTGCCCGCTGCCGACGACGCGCTCCGTCACCTTTATCGTGCGCGACATGGACGGCGTCGCCTACACGACCGGCAGCGAGCTCGACGGCGACCACAAGGAGATTCACCTGTCCACGCGCCACATTGACAACCAAAGCCCCGAGCGCATCTGCGACGAGCTCTACGGCGTCATCACGCACGAGCTCGTCCACTGCTTCCAGTACGACGGCCACCACACCTGCAAGGGCGGCCTGATTGAGGGCATCGCCGACTGGGTGCGCCTGCGCTGCGGGCATGTGCCCCCGCACTGGAAGCCCCGCGCCGAGGGTTGCGGCTGGGACGCCGGCTACGAGACGACGGGCTACTTTTTGGATTACCTTGAGAGGCAGTGCGGAGAGGGCACCGTGCGCCGCATCAATTCCAAGCTTCAATCGGAGAGGTACGACGAGGACAAATTCTGGCCAGATTTGTTTGGCTCGACCATTGGAGAGCTCTGGGAGACGTACGCCGCCTCGCTTAACTAGATTGAAATTTATCGAGAAACATTGGCATAGAGCATATAATTGGGGGGGGGGGGGATACTGGCGTTCTAGCGACGGCAAAGAGAACAGGCATTGTTCATGTTGCAGAAATTATCCTGTACCGCCCCTCGTCTACGGTGCATATTCACTGTCAATCTTTTCCCAATTCTCCAAGAATCCTTTATAAAACAAGACGCCGAGACCAGGATCTAGCGCACCCGTCGAAGCCCGCACCGAGTGCATGCTCAACTGCACAATGCCCGCGTCCGTCGCCCGACACCCCATCACGCTGGACAATATCGGACCAACGCTGCCGCCCGCGCGCACATCATTGCGCGCCTGGTACGGCTGCACCTTGGCGCCCATCAGCTCCGCCACGCGCATGAGCACGGCAGCCGAGACGGCGTCGGTGCTGAAGCCGCCGTTGGGGTCGTGCTGGATGGCAATGCCCGTGTTGAGCGTCGGCAGGTGGCCCTGCATGTAGTTTTCGACAAAGTTTGGGTGACCCGCGTGCGAGACGTCACTGGCAATCAAGAACGATCGCGCGTACGTCTGGCCCAGGATGCCTACCCCATACGGTGTTTTGGCAGAACGGGTGAACGATTCCACCATGCGCTCCATCGTCGCTGACAGGAACGTGCTGCCGTGGCCCTGGCGCAGCTTACCTGCAATCTTCTCATTGTCAAAGAGGCTGACAAGGCGGACGTAGCCGTCGTCCTCGCGGGGCCGCGCCGTTAGTAGACCCATCATGGCCGCCCAGGAGCCCAGCTGGATGCAGCCGGCCTCGTTGACGGGTTTGGCGCTGGCGGGCTTCAGCTTGGCTGTGTTGGCGTCAATGTAGCCGGCAATCATGGCCACGCCATTGCCCGGCTTGTAGGCACGGCCGACGGAGAAGGCTATGATGGCGCTGCCGTTGCGAGTTGTCCAGTACTGGCCACCCGGGCGAATATTGCCTGCCCACGATCCCCGCGAGGGTAGCTGTGTGTGGCATGGTCGGTTAACCCTTTCGGCCATGGCTCGCATGAGCAAGGGACCACTTACCTCTTGAAAGCCGGCATCGTGGAGTTTGGCCTTGCAGTAGTCTACAACATGGAACGGTGTAGGATTCTCCGTCATGAAGTCGCAGAAGGGCTGTGTGAATTGCTCTGGAATGTATTCCTGATGTGGCGGTGCCACGGCCGCTGCTGGCTGCTGGGAAGCGGAAGATGACCCGAACCTGGCGCACAAGCCTGCTGGAGCCGATGGCTGACGACGAATCATGTTGCTGATTGCAGACCTTGGTTCATCCGCAAACTATAGTAATATAACGGTTAAGCAGCAGCTGTCATGTATCGAGGTGACGTGTTCTATCACGGAGTTGTCGGGCCGAAACATAGCAAGCTGCATGATAATAATAAGGAGGCGGAGCATTTCTCAGTCAAACTAGGAAGTTACCATATGATGACGACAGTAACTAGAACCGGAGTTGCCGTCGTTTTCAGTTCAAGTGGCAGGGTTAAGTGAAACGAAGCTCAATAAGATGGTGGCCACAGCTTAGCATCAATCCATACTCAAATGCTAACAGCGGAGGAACACCAAAAACACGCGAAAACAAAGTATAGCAGTTTATTAATCGTAAAATGAAAATGAACAACAGCCTGGCAGAGGAAGAATACTTTCGTTTTTCCAACTCTGTTGGAGTTTGTTCAAAAATTTGCCAAGTGCGCTGACGCGTCGTTTGGTTGATTGGGCCGTTGTGGTGAAGGTGAAGAGCACCCATCACCGAGGTGTATATATGTATATGTATAATATATATATACATATATATATATATATATATATAGTGGGGGTGCGTTGCACCTGGTATAACTATGCTCTTATATGACCTATATCGCATGTCTAAGTCATGAGTGCCTAGCGTAATAATCTAAAAGCGACATCTCACACAAATTCGGGTGATTATGTCCCTACACTCCCCATTTCTTTCATCAGCAAGCTAATTTTATGCTTAATCTCTAACAAACAACAGAGAGGAGAGCGTTCGCTGTTACAACACAATGGCTTCTACGACAGAATCTCGATTGGAAAATGTGCGCGATCATGACGAATCCCAATTCCCAGGGCCGCATAAACGGAAAGCCGCCGTGCCCGATACAGATTCTATCCCAGCGGAAAAGCAGCGCCATTGCCTCAGTGCTGTGCGACGCGATGGACAGCTTAATGCTGTTGCGCCAATGTCCCTCAATGATATCATGCTAGCCGAGTCTAGAACTCGTCTTTATGTGCACCCAATCGCTTGGACGGATCGTCAGCTAGAGCTGCTAAGGGTGGGCTTTGATGGAGTGAAAACACTCGGTCGCCAGTACATCGGGGACCAAGCTATCCTCGATACAACGAAGCTGACAGAGCTCCCTTGGGACTCTGACAGCACTCTTCGAGCGACAGAAAATCTGTTGGCGTTGAACTTGGTGCTGCAGAAATTGGCCATGGCAGATTTGCTGCGGAGTTTTGGACTGAGGACTGAGTATATATATATATATTGCTTTGAAATGAGGACAGAAGAACTCGGCCGCTAACAATGGATTCAGGGGTTGCGAGCCCTGCCGACGCATCGAGATGCGGTTCAGGGGGCAAATTGCTTGCCAACTAAATGTAGAAGGTCTATGGAGGGCGAAAGCGGGCGACCGGATGATGATGTATACCAATTTCGATACGATATCAGAATTACGAAAGAAGTGGGTGCACGGAAACAAAGGCACTACTCGTCGGAACAGCGTAGGGCTCGAAGTCAAGCGCAAAAAGGAAATAGCACTGAAGCCGAAGAAAGCACACAAAGACCCATACATCTGGAGCCTGCTTATTGCACTGGCGCAGGCCCAGCGGGAATTGGAGCCAGACCTTCAACGTTGGAGGGTACTCTTGCTTGGTATTCCGGGAATCGGAGAGCAGCGGCTGTACTGCTACGAATGTTGGGTGCCCGCTCAGCTCTTGAAGAAGCTTGATGAACCGTCCAGTGAGGTGGCCTGCCCTCAAGTGGCGGTTAGTATTATGAAAATCAGTCTAGCAAGGCCGCGAGAAGCTGCGCGTTGCCTTTGGGAGGAATTGCATGAAAACCAACTTTGCTGAGAATAGTCCAGGTCTCGTCATTACCAGTGCAAGAACCAACTTTGCTGAGAATAGTCCATGTCTCGTCATTACCAGTGCAAGAACCAACTTTGCTGAGAATAGTCCATGTCTCGTCATTACCAGTGCAAGAACCAACTTTACCGAGAATAGTCCATGTCCCGTCCTTACGAGTGCAAGAAACTAAATGAAAACACGCATAGCCATCTGGTTAGAGGTAGAGAAGGATTCATACTACATGCAACCTACAGCGCTGGATACTCGATACCTTGTAAATGTTTGGCCGAGGGCAGAATACATAGATAGTCTTGAGTAATAATGTCTGGCACGCACCTGCTGCTGGGCCCTGTGTCTTTCTTTTCTTTCAATGTCATAACACGATACAACTTTCCTACACAACCTGTATATAATTACAAGAGTCGATGAGCCGACTAAAGCCCATTTACATGCTCCGTCGCACAATGAATACTTTCCGTAGCAGTTGCAGGTTGTTCCACCAGATGTCTCTCATCTTTCGCACAGCCATCTCATTCATCAATTAAGCTCGATTGTAAAGACTGTATTTTGCAAACTGAAACTGCCCCCCTTTAAAAAAAAAAAAAAAGACTTGGCCCTCTGCGTCAGCAGAACAAATCACCGCTATGCGTGCTGGGCTTGGGGATGCTCGCTCTCGCTAATTTGGCTGCCCACCTCAGACCAGCTGGCCGGAGTCAGCATGCCGTCCGTTTCACTAATGACATCGTACGGGTTGCCGCTCTCGCCGGCATGCGAAGAGCGCGTCTCGTTGGCCAGGTCCTCGCCGGAGCCCACCAGGGACACGGAGTCGGTCGGCGTCAGCTCGCCCTCGCTCATGGCTTGGGCTTCGGAGACGGACGCGACGGGGCTCACCGGGATCGGCGAGTAAAAGCCCGAGTCGCGCGCCCAGGCCTGGATCGAGGCGTACGCCTCCTCTGGAATTTCGCCGGCGGGCAGGGCCTGCTGGTGCAGCTCCCTCTGCACAGCGGCGGGATGCGGCAGGGTTTCGGTACCAAAGTCGATGAGCGACGGCGACTCAGCCTCCATGGTGGCCGTCGTGACCGTTTGTCGATCCTCTTCGCGCGTGGTGGCGCTGTAAATGTCGCTCTGGCTCTCGCGCATCAGCCTGCCGGTACCGAGCCCCATGTTGCCGAATTCTTCTGGATCAATGTGGTGTTCGTCGCTAAACGGGTTCGAGTATACGGCGGCGGCGGAAAAGCCGCGAGCACCCTCACCACGATGTCGCAGCTGGCTAGCGCCCGCCCTCGTGTCTGTCCCGCTGACGACGTAGGCGTTGGATTCTTCGCTGTTTACCGGCTTTAGGAAATCATCAAAGGAGGTGCCCCTGGGAGCAAATGGACCGTCTTGGATGGCAGTCGGGGTGGCAACGCCGTCTTGCTTTTCCGCGTGCTTGGTGAGTTCGTCCTCGACCTGCTTCTGCAGCCGGACCGAGTTCCAGTACATCAGCTCCTCGCGCTGGCTCCGGCGGGTAGCTTCATCGGCGTCGACGCCGGGCTCGGCGCCGGGGCCGCGCCTCGACTCGAGGAACCCCTCAGCGTCCTCTGGTCTGTTATAGATGGGCTCGCGGTGCGGCGGGTTGATGCCGTCGCCGAGGGACTGCAGCGCCATGGCGATGCGGCGACGGACGTCGTCGGTGTAGCGGCGCACCTCGGGTGACTCGTAGATGGCGATGGCGGTCGCGATGACGGCCGATACGGCGACGACGGCGCCCGAGGCGAGGATGACATGATTGACGGCAGGCATGGCGAGGGAGGAGGCCGACGATGGTCGATGGCCGGCGTTTGCCTTGTCGATTCGGTGGCGGGGTTTTGGTGTGACGAGCGGGCGGCGGGGCACAAAAGGGTCCTGTCTCTCTTGGTAGGAATGAGACTGCACGAGGATGGAACGAGGATATTATTCCAAGGGATTTGTGTCAGATTGAGATGAAAGGGAGTTTGAGGGGAAGCCTGCGCCGGCTTCACATGGCAAAGTTGCAACAGGTAAAATGGTTGTAGTCACTGGCTAGAGAGGCGTGATTGCGTATGCCTGTCGTTGGCGCCTCATCATTCGCCACCTATTCTTTACAGGGCAGAGGCAGCCCGCCCGCCCTAATTCCACATAGCTTCGGTGGCGTCGCGATGAACCAAGCCGGAATTTTAAAGTTAAAAAAGGTTTACAAATCCCATTTCTTTCAATGGCCGGATTTTGTTTGGAAGAAACATGAAAGAATGCAAAGAATTGAACAGTGCCGTGCTACTTACTGTGCGTGTACATCAACATGACACATGCAACGTGCTACGGCACTCGATACCATGACCGACATGACGGAAATAATGGATACATATTTACTGCTCAATAAATAATCTAGGATGCAGCCAAAGCCTCCACAGAGCGCCTCGGCCCGCCTCTGATGCGTTGACTGAAGGATAGCATCTACCCATGCGCTGGCCACTTACACCCTGGTGACCACTTTACCGACTCCGCTCGCTTTGCTTTTTCATAGACATTGCTTTGACGACTTTATCCTCAAATATAGAATTAACTATACTAAAAATCAATAATGGGAAGCTCTTACACTTTTGGTGTTGCGCTATTCGCAGCAATCGCTCATCAGAGCTGGATCGACTACATGAAGCACCTCTCTAACCCAACCACCTCCCCCAGCGGCATGGTGTCGGCGCCTCAGCAGCAGCGCGGCATTATTGGCGAGGTCAAGTCGTACAAGGAGATATTCAGGCTCTACCGGCGACGAGCCATGGTGTAAGGTGCGCGCGCCGCGACGAGGCTTGGCCAGATGTCTGTCCACTGGCGCTTCATAGATCAATTGCTGTGCGGACCCATGACGTCGCTCACAGGCGTAAAACGTTGTTTAGTATTACCAGAGTAAGCTCATCTGCGTAAAACCCCCTTTCTCTTCTCTTGTTCATGTTTGTGCTGAAAAAAAAAAAAAAAACGGCCCACGCAGCTATTCCATACAGGAGCCTCGGCATGAACCCCTCCACCATCCTCGCCCTGGCCGGCGTATACGGCACCGGCACCTTTCTCTGCAACGTCCTCACGACCCGGGACCTGGCCCGACCAATGGGGCCGTCGAAACATGATACTCGCCGGCCTCTCCGGCGTCATCCTCGCCGAAATCTACACCGCCGTCATGCAGCGCCGCTTTCAGGACACGAGCAGCGCAACCGGCAACGGCTGTATCTACCTATTCGCAGTCATCTACTATATGCTCAAAAGAACTGTCTTGTTTCCACTCTTTAAGGGTGCTTGTGTACTGATTTCACGCAGACGGCATGCTCAACAGCACCACCTGGCTCTACGGCGCCGAGGTCCTCCCCATTGCGCTACGCAGCAAAATCATGGGCATCGCCTCGGCCTCTGACTTCATCGTCAATGTCTCTTCTCCAGAAAAGAAATCCAAAAAAAAAAAAAAGTTTTGATTTACTCATCCTGTGACGCTTGGCGCCAGGAATCAAAGCTCACCACGTTGTGGAAAACGGTACTTTAACTGATCACCAAGAAATCCAACGAGTTGACTGAGCCTGCTGTCACATGTCACTCGATTGTTCAACTCTGCCGTATTTACATGGTATCCAACATGTGTGCTTGGCAGTAGGCTTCACGTACATGGCCACACGCAGGTTAGGCAAAAAATACAGGTACATGTATAATTTCGAGTCATCAATTGACAAACTGTATTCCGCCTCGGGAGCAAACCCCAAGACATGAATGACTATCAATATGTAATGGAGTTTTGTTTTCCGGGAATAGATGACTAATTAATACTAGTGCTTTCTCTCTCTCTCTCTCTCTCTCTCTCTTCTTATGATAAATGTCAAAGCGAAAATGGATGTAGTGTCTCAGCGAAGAAAAGAAAAAAAAAGAACAAGGCCAAAACAAAGATTGGGTGCAGAAATCGCGACGAGCCCAGCAACAAACAAAATGAGGAAACCAAATAGAGAGAAGAGCTCAAGCTAGATACCTTGCGGTGCACACCAAAAAAACTCCCCAGACCAAACCCTCTCCAATTCCTTCCTTCACGAAATGAAACGACAAAAATATCCGAAATAATCGACTCCCAGTCTCTCTGCATCTTTTCCATGACTTTTCCTTCAGCTTTCTGCTCCTCCTTTATATATATAGCCTGTTTTTCAATCAAGCGTCTTCGAAAATGATGTGACTATTCTCAATAACAAACTGCACAGCAATATTCTTGGCGTGCATGTCCAGCATTTCCCGCTCGATGCTCAGGTCGCGCATGATGGTGGGCGCAAAGACAACCGCCAAGTTCTTGGGCGACATGAGGTTCTCGGATTCGCGCTGGGCCACGCGCTGCAGGTGAAACATGAGGAACTCGAGACAGTCGCGGTGGCTCTGATGCATCGAGTCAAATGTCTTGCGCAGTTGCGCGCAGCGTTCTGCTTCTTCGGAAATGGCTGCAAATAGTTAGTACACCAAGGCTCAAAGACAATAAAATGACAACATACCATTCGACTCTAATACACGGTCATAGACATCAAATGTCAACAGTGGCATTGGCAGCTTGCGGAAATACTGCTTTAGCACACTCGTCACTGCAGTTATATCTAGATCTGGATCGGAAATGTCAAAGTTCTCGCTCTTCTCAAAGCCCTCCTTGATCTGGTTGACCTGAGAGTTGCCGCCAGTCTTGCGGTAAATACCCTCCTGGTCCATACCACGTAGTTCGACCTCTTCGATGCAGCGGCTGACGACACTAGGTATTTGACGACGCTCATACTCCACACGCTCGCCGAGCTCAGAGCCAAACAAGGTTGTGGGGGGTTCTGCTGCGAGCGGTGTCGAAACTGTGTTGGCAGATACAGACTTGGGCATGTTGGCCTTCTTGCCAAAGAAACCAAAGCTCTGTTGCTTATTAGCGGCGTTGGGGCCACCAGGGCCAACACTGGATACCGAGGACATATCCGCCTGTGTGACGGTCATGTTGTAAGGTAGACCAATATTATCAGCAGTCAAGCCGCCAGGTTGTCCACCCATCTGACCTGGACGATCGCGTTCGTTTTGTTGAAAGGCGACAACAGCGCGGTTGACACCCTTGGCGACGTTTTGAGCCATTGTCTTGGAACCCTTTTTCCAGTTAAACTTCTTCACCTGACCCTTGCGCACCTGCACCACCGTAGGGCCAGACTCGACAATGTGTTCCTCATCGGCAGGTACAAGGGTAGCACCCGTGGTCATGCTGACGGTGTCAAGGTTGGCGTTGGAGGTGGCGGCGCCGCGGTGGCCGTAGATGCCTAGTCCATTGGATGGTGATCGCAAGTCGCCTGCTTGTGACTTGAAGCGTTCTTGGATCTGGTGCGTCATCTCGTTGTTCATGTCGGCGAGCTGGGCATTCTTGGAGGAAAGCTGCTCGAATTCCATCAAGGCGCGGTCACGGTCAGCCACAGCCTGACTTTTTTCTTCGACAAGCTTGTCGCGCTGCTCATGCAGTGCGGCAATCTCGGACGCCATAGTTCCCTTGACACGCTCTAGTTTCTTGACAAAATCCTTGATAGCTGAATCTTCGAGCTCGTGGACATCAAGTGGCGCTTTGGTTTCTTTGGCCTTTTCGACGTAGCCGGTAAGAACCTCGAGCTGACGAATCATAATCTCTGCTTGAGTGTCGAGTACGGAAACCGTCTTTCGCTTCTCGACTAGCTTCTTGTCGAGGGTCTGCAAATCTTTTTCGGTGTTGAATTGTCGCTCGAGTTCTGCAACGCGCTGCTCCGAGTTTCGTAGTTGACGTTTGAGCAAGGCCGAGTCCTCACCCTTGTTCAAGGAGATTGGGCTGCTGATATCGTGGCTGTGATCGTCGGGGTGCTGGGGTCTTGACCAGCGGGGAGAGACAGTCGATCGTGTTGTCTCGCTTATGCTTCGAGTGTGGCTCTGCCTCGGGTTGTGACTAGACTCGATGCTCCCTGTACGACCATGTCGAACCGCGTTAGAAACACGACGCAAGAGCGAGGATGAACCTTCGTCGGTCCCAAGGATTCTAGCCATGTCCTCGTCCAGGGTGAAATCGGCACCACTGCTCCATCTAGGCAATTTTGGCGATACTTTGGGAGACTGACCATCATCTTTAGCACCAGCAGAGACTCTAGAGCCTGGAGGTGCAGGTGCGGTTCGTGGTTGCATATAGCTTTCACTGAGAGTGGGCTTTTCCGTCGCGTTTGCCGTAGAACCAACTGTAGCGCGTGTTAGTGGGTAGCGTGGGCTGCTGGGGGTGGACAGGAGCTGACCAGTTCTGTTGGCCGACGGCAGCTCCTTGCGTGCAATGGCCATGCCGGGGCCTGAGCGGGAAACCTTGGAGCTGGGTTCTTGCGCGGGCGCAGTTGCGTCGTCGTCGGCCGACCGGGCATCCTGAGAGGCACGCTGTCGTGACGGGGCGTTTGTTTGCTTGATATCAGTAGACTGAGAGCTGTTTGTTCTGGAGGTCTGCAGACGCTTGCTGCGAGGTGCCTCGGGTGGTCTAGAATCATCAGTCTCGGGCGAAGCCTTTGAAGACTTATTCTTATCCTTGTCGCTCTTGGAGAGTTTTCGCGAAGGAGCCATGGCCTGCAAAATATGATCTGTCGACTGTTGACGGCCCTTGTCTTGGAAAGCAATGTGGGGGGAGACAGCAGTTTCGCTGCGTCTCTCACCAGCAGCCTTGCTGCTCCGAGGCGTGGCATCGTTGTTGGCATCTGGAGCTGGTGAGGCCTTGGCGGAACCATTGGGGGTGGGATCCAGGGCGACGGAAATGTAGAAGCCATCAGATGCATCGTTTTGGTTGCTACCATGTCCACTGGGGAGGATGGCCGAGTTCCTGTTCCTTCTGTATGTGCTAGAGGGCAGTGTCAGGGTATCCTTGTTGGCGGCGTTGCCATTATCAACTGAAGGACGCTCCGGCGACCTGGCCGGGATGGCAGCGACTCTCGAGTTGCTGCTTAAGCGAGGGGCGGTAGCCTGAGGTCGCGGAGACGTGGCGGTAACGTTATCAGAGTCAGCATCTGCCTGATCGTTGGGGATCATCTCGGGAGGCAAGGCAGGTAGAGACTTGTCTGTTATGACGCCGTCTTCCTTGTCCCTCGCTTTTGAAGCAGTGGTGGCTTTGGAGCGTTTTCGCCGACGAGCCATGATTGTTTCGTGGCAGCCCATACAGAAGATTCCCTGTGAGGTGCGTGCATAACGCAGGTTTTCGATTTTGCGTTTGCAGTTTCGGCAACGGAAGCAAGTGGAGCAAAAGGCCTGATCTCCAGTCAGGATGGCGAGATCCTCAATCTTGTTGCCGCAGGCATTGCATGTATAGGTGCAATTATTGCACACGAGGGAGCCGTCGCCGAGGAGGAGGAGGTTGGCGTCGGAGTCGAGGAGGATGCCGCAGGTGTGGCAGCGAAAGCAGTCAAGGTGCCATCGTTGGCCAGCTAAGGATTGGGTATCAGCACATGGCTGGTGCAGGCGCGGGACAGAGTACGGCGCAGAGAGGCAAGATTGGGCAGAAACATACCTAATTCAAAAGCTTTGCCTTCCTCGAGAATCTGGTAAAGAGGGAAAAGTTTGTTAGCTTGAGTGGTTGATTGCAATGTGGTGGGTCGTGCAGCGACGACAAAGGACACAAACCTCTCCGCACCCTCTACAGGGAAAGATTTCGTCATTGTCGAGCGAGCCGTCGAGGTATTCGTCGACTATGGCAGTCATGGCTGCGAATCAGGACCAGCGGCCAGGCAGCCAAAGTCGATGGATGCCAAGGGCGGGAGATGGCAGCAGAGCTGGGTGGCAGACCACCACGACGGGATCGGTCAGGGGCGGGGCGCGCAGGCTGGCCCGACGTGAAGCAAAACGGCTCGACTCTAATTGGATCGGGCACAAAGAGCAGGTAGCATGAGAATGGTCTGCGATGGATGATTGTGCGCCGTGTATATCATTCGTGATGGAATCGGCAAACGCAGAAGGGGTCGACGAGGCGGCGCGCGCCAACGAGAGACTTTGGGTTGCTGGTGTTTGCGGCGTGTATGGAAATCAAACGCACGCGCGCGGAAAAGGGAAGAAAGGAGGTATCGGCAACAAACGACTGATGAGAGGTCGCAACCCGTGGTCGAGGGGATGTGCGCGGGTTCGATTTGCACGGTCGCCGACCCAAGGTCTGTGGGTGAGGGAAAGGCGGACGCAGGTGAGGCGTTGCGTGGGACGGACAGACACCAGGGGTCAGGAGTTGAGCTACCTAGAGAAGGGCGCGGTCCAGCTTGTGCGGGAGTCGGCGGCGGAGAGACAATGGGGTCCCAGGTACGGAGGGGGGCTGGTGGGAGGGAAGGAAAGCGGTGGGTTGAACAGAGAAGAGAGGGACGCAGTGTGCGAGTGGTGAGACGAACGAGTTGACGTGCAGGAAAGGATCAGTGTCTGTGTCACGACGTTGGCGTCGTTGTTGAAAGTGGCGATGCGGTGGAATGGCTTTTACAGTGCAGCTAAACCAAGGCAGGGGAGCGAGCAGCACGGGGTGCCTCCCTAGGTACTTGCTTAGGTAGGGGTCTGTTGGCGAATTGTTAGCGCATCAGTTGTATCTTTAAAGTACCTCCTGATCTACGACGGCGAGAGGAGGGGTTCTCGGCATGTGCTCTTGCAGCTACCTTGAAATAAGAAGCTGACACCAAAGCGATACAGAGGATGAATTTCCATCAACAACGTATCTACTCGGTACCAGTAGATGAACAGAAAAGCTGATGGATCAAAATTTAATCAAAAGCATTGCCAGGTACTTTGCTCTGTACTTGACAGTACCCTCTTCCACTAGTTAGGTACTTCTTCAAGTGCTGCGGCTGCCCCCGCTGCCTATTTACAGGGGCTCGCAGGACCGCTGCAGCCACTGCAGACAAATTGCCGGGCTGCAGCGGCGGCAGAAATGGACCGCTCATTGTATTCATTTGTCTTTGTCCTCGGCTGTTTGCCTCTATTGCATCGGGACCTGCCCAACAAGCATCGGGACATGACAACGGCATAAAGTTGGCGGTGCATGCACACCCTGTCCTCGTACAGTGCAAGTACATACCCTAGCCCAGGCACAACCGAGACAACCGAGGCACGTACATGTACCTGACACTACGAGATGGTGTCTTCAGGGCAGAGCATCCAATTGACGTTTCGACCAGACATTAACGAATCGCATCCTCCTTCACGCACCCTGCAAGGCTTTTCGCAGCCAATTGCCCCTGAGAATACAGGTACTGACGTGTTAAGCTCGTTGACCCACTGGACCCTGACCCCTGCCGGTACCCTTGAATCCACTGTATTCGTACTCCGTAACTCGCATCCCACTCAAAAGTCGCAACACCCAGCAGACCGGCCACAGTGTTCCGAGCCCATTTACGACAGCACTCCCCTGCCAGCAAGATTTATGCACGAATTTCCGCCTGTTTCCGGGATTGTGACCTCGTATGTGTAGTCATGCAACCACGTGATGAATTGGCGGCGGTTGACGCGGTTCCAGATGCACCCGCCTCATCACCACCGGCCCAACGCGCGCATGTCTCGCCGAGACGCGGCGCTGTCCGCTGCCGATCAACCCAGAGCAGAACAGCCAACGAAACAGAACGAGTTGGCAAAATTAACTGCGATACTGCCAGTTGTCGTCAACATGATCCAGGCGCCAGTGAGCTATGTCTGGTGTAAATCGCTGCCGATGATGGTCGAGCCTAATTTGTCCCTTTTCCCTCCTTTTATTTTACACATGTCCATCTTGATGGTTGTTGAGACTTGTTTCGGTTCTAGTCACTTCTACCTGTATGCTGTGCTGTATCATGTATTGTTATAGTATGGTGATATACACGCGCGTACAAGTTGCCGAGGGACTGAATAGACGGGCGCCGTTGAGCTAGCGTCACGCCGTCACCACCGTCGCAGTAAAAATGCGGATCCACATCTTCATTGAATTAGGCCTTACACGTGCCACACACCCACCGCATTCGCTATTGGGTGCTGGATACAGTGGCGGCCACCATACACTCGCGGCCACCTCTGTTAAAGGCACTAACTTTAAAATAAAATAATTAATTCTAAGAAATAGTTATAAAAAAATTAATAATCCTCGCTAGTAGTAATAAGACATTATAATTCCCTATTATAACGTTTAACCTCTTTATAATATACTTCTTCTTATCTTTTCTACTTTATATTAACGTAGGCTACCTTCCTATACGCCTTCTTAAAGTTATATTATTTATAATCTTATACTATTATTTAGCCCTTAGTAGCTATTAAAATTTTACCTAATTATATATAATAATTTATATTATTATATCTCTTATAAGTATTTTTTTATATAATTTTAATTTCTATAAGCTAGGTATTTAAATTTATTCTTTTAAAGGCTATTAGTATACTACTATACTAGATCTAATAAGCCTAGTTTATTAATTTATTTATTAAGTCTATTAATTCTAGTATCTTTAGTAAAGCTTTAAAAATTTACTTAGTAGATATTAGAAGGTATTAGAAACTAAGGTTAATTATTCTTAAATTACTTAGTATTTAGAATAATAA
>JAEIJG010000437.1:0-27954 GCA_037289395.1 Beauveria scarabaeidicola
TAATAACTTTTTATTATATTATAGACTATAGAAGCTCTTATATATAGTACCTTATTACTATAGGTTTTCTAGTGGTTCTCCTTATCTATTATAATATATTACTTTATATATATATATATACTAAAATAAAGGTATTATACTAGTGTAAGTAAAACTAAGATAATAGGTAGTATATATAATACTATATAAATAGTAAAATAGTATTATATAAATAGTAATACTTATAATATAAGTAAATCTTAATTAATTATTATAATATATTATAATTAAATTCTTTATTAGTTTATTTTAATAAATTTTATAGTCTTTTTAGTAAAAAGTAACTAAATTAATAATATAACTTCTTTAGTTATATTATTAATAATTAAAAAGCTATTAATCTATTTATTAATTAGAGTTATTATAAGTATCTTTAATAGTTAATTATAATTATTTTAATATTAGTTTAAATTAAAAGTTTTTTTATGTTATTAAACTTAATATATAACTTATTTATATTTATATATAATAAGAAGAATAAAGTATACTTATTTAAAATTTAGAATTAAAATTTATTAAATATTAATTAGACTTTTATTATCTTTATAACTAGGAAATAGTGTATAACTACATTATTACGCCTAAGAAGGTGATAAACAGGTTATGGTATAGTGATGATAAAAGCTTGATTCTTGCTAGCTAGTACTAGCCTGATTCTAGCTACTTATAGCTGTGTACGGGCTACATAGGGCACCTACACCTGCTTAGTCAGAACCAGCTATTCTATAGTCTAATATAAATTAAGCTAAATTTAATAATAAAATTAAAAAAAATAACTTATTAGATATTAAAGAACCCTAAATTTACCCCTAGATAATAATAACTTAAAGTTACCTTACTAGAGGTAGTTATAATAGATAATTTACTATTTAAAATATACTTAAATATATCCTTTAATATTTAAGTAAGGTAAAAGAGATTATTTAGGTAATAGTATATTAGAGCTAAGCTATAGCCTTATTAGCTTCCTAAGCCTTTAATATTATTATTAAAGATATTAATAAGTTATAATAAATTAATAAGGTTAGGTATTTTAGTAGGTTTTTAAGGATATCTAATTAAACTTATTTAAATTATTAAATTTAAAAGGAATATTAAAGACTTATAAAATACTTTAAAATAATAATAATAAAAATATAACTTTACTTCTTCTAATAAGTCTAAATATCTTTACTTAGCCTAGTATATAACCTCTAGGGGTATTAAAATATTATATAAAGGCTACTAGGATTTATATAGTAATCTCTACTAAATCTAGTAAAGCGTGGATTTTATATAGACGAGTCACTAGTCGTTAATACTTAGAAAAACTCAAGATTACAGCATAAGTAGTAATCATCCCATCTTTCGTCTACTCAGCTTGCCCAGTTGGCTCATCAAATTGGAGTGCACAATAGGCACTGATCGGGCGGTCCGCTTGAGCACGGCGGTCCGCGCCGTGACAAGAGGCGGACGGGGCTTGCTCAAGAACTACTAAGATGTGGCTTTTTTTTTTTTTTTTTTTGGCCGCCTCGTCGATGAAGGGCATTATTAATTGTCGGCCTCATGTGAGGCATTTATCAGCTTTTTATAGGGCGACTGTGGCTAAGTTCTAATCCCGCTCCTATCACTAAAAATATATATATAGAGTAAGGTAACTACTTTTTTATATCTATAATACTATATAATTAATACTCTTAATATAATATATAATAATTAATTAATAAAAAATTATAATAATATTAAATTAAGTCTTTAGGTAATAATAGTTATTATACTTCCTCCTTAATTTAAGTTAATTAGTTATTTATATATAGCTAACTATTAAGTATACTCTATATATCCTAGTTATCCTTATATTTAGTGTCTTTATCACTAGCTTTATTACTAGCTTCCTCGCTAGCTTCCTTACTACTAGCTTTCTTAGCGCTATAGTTAGTCCGCTAGTAAGCCCGCTAGTAAGCCCGCGGCGCCTCTGTGCCTAGCTTATATAAATCGTCTAGGTCTATAAGCTCCGTAGCTATCTCAGCGGGGTCTAGGTCTAGCGCCGCTAAAGAGGCCGGGCTTCTAACGCTTTTAGCGCGCTAAAGAGCCTCTAATTATCTGCTAATAGCCGCTGTAATATATGCCTTAGCGGCTTCCTATGCCTTAACTACTTTAAATATACTTAGAATTCATATTATACTTTAATAATAAGACTACTACCTATTTACCCTATTTTATAATTAATTTTATTAGTATAATTTAGTAATATTTAGGGGGTTAAGGATAATATTTAAGGGATTAAAGCTTCTTATAATAGGCTAAAACTAATATAAGTTAATATCTTATTCTATAAGAGGCTTATTTATTACTAAAAGAAAGGTTATTTAGTACTTATATAGTAGGCTATAGACCTTAGTTATAGTATATCTATTAGTATAGTATTACTAACTTAGTGCCTCTATACCCTTTATTTTAACTACCTAGTACTTAATAATAATATACTTTAGGGTTTATTTTATAATATAATTATAGATATAAGAATAAATAATTTTTATTACTAATAATAATAATTTACCTTAGTTTCTTTTTATCTCTTTATAAATATTATTTTTTTATTTATTTTAGAAGTATTAGAGGCTCTAGAAAGTAATAAAGAGGTTACCTATAGAGGACTTAAAGAAATACTTTAGCCCTAAATATAATAACTCTATTACTAATATTATTATATACTTAAAGTATTAATATTAATTAATCTAGAATTTAATAATATTATTATAATAATTTTAAATCTAAATTATAAAATAATATTCTATAGCCTTTACTTAAAATTTTTAAGGTTTTATAAAATTTCTAAGATTTTTTTTATAGATATTAAGGTTATTAGAATATAGAAGGTCTCTTTACGCCTTAATAAAGGTAATAAAGTTAAGATACTTTATAGTAACTTAATTTACTATATCTTATATTAGTTTAAGAAAAAACTTTTTAGTCTTAGTAATAATATTAGTATTAATATATTATTAGTATAATATAAAAGGTATTTTTTTAAGGTTATTATACTCTTAGAAGGCTTAAAGAAATATAAGATCTTAGTTACTAATTACTATCTTTAGTAATAGAATCTATTTTACTTATAATACCTTAATAAGCTAATCTAAATATTATAAAAAATAACTAGTACTCTTACTAGTAATAAAGGCTATAGCTATATAGAAAGTTAATTTTATTAGTATAGTTAAGTATATATTAAAAAGTAAGAGACTAAAGTAGTTTATCTTATAAGTTATATTATAAATCTATATATTAGGGAAATACTTTAGTAGTTTAATTTTACTTCTAAGAGTAATAAATAAGCTTATTATTTAATTAAATTAGTTAAGCTTTACTTAAGAAATATAATTATTTAATCTCTAAAGGTAATTATAAAACTATTAGATTAGGGTTTATCTATTAAGTTCTTACTAGTAATATTTATTAATTATATTAGTAATATCTTATATAAAGATAGTACTAATATAAAGTTTACCTTTTATAACTAATTTCTTAATAATTAACTATAATCTTTTACTTAAATTTAATAAGAATATAATATTACTCTTAACTAATCTAGTATTATCCTTTTAGTATTATATATATAATTCTAATAATTATAATAAGTAATTATATTTATATTTACTATTATTAGTATTTCTTCCTTAATTAATAAACTATATATTATTATAGTCTTATATAATAAATATATAATAATAATATAAATAGCTAGAGCTTTAGCCCTCTCTTATAATATCCTTATACTAGTACTTAAGTAGGGCTTAGAATTAGGTATAGACCTTAATAATATACTTCTCTTTTAAGTTTTATATTACTAATAAGTAGCTATCTTTATAGGTAATATTATATAAAGTATCTTTTACTTCTTAGAGACTTTAAAACTTATACTTTATAAGGTCTTTTATATTAAATTTAGTAGTAATAGTTTTAAAAATAAGTATATAATAGTTAATTATAATATATAGTACTTAGTGTAGTTAGTGGGGTAATAGTAGAACTAGAATCTAGTATTTACTATAGGAATATCTGACCTCGTAGTTCTAGGCTGACCACAAGCCACACCTTCGCCATAACAGCCCACAAAAAAGCCGACAAATCCTTTACCTTTGGCCGACAATTAACAATGCCCGTCGATGAATGTATACATGCTACTGTTGCAGGACGGCCTCGTAGCTGAAAGTTGACTCACCGGAATGGAACAGGTAAGATGCTCCGCCTACCGTCATATTTTTTCAGCTTGATGGCGCGCAACAAGAGTAATGCGTATCGGTGGGCGGCCGAGCCAGTCTCCTGCAGCGGCAACGCCAAAGTAGGCATCTTGACTACCAATATCGCCATGAAGCATGCAACGTTTGCCAAGCTCAGCCACGGTGCCGAGAATCCGTTGCATCTCGGTGGCGCGCACGACGAACTCGGGCCTCCTATCCTGCAGTTGTCCAAAGTACACAGCCGGCTGTTTCCCTCCTTGACGCTAGATGTCCCCGAAAAGCATGGCTAATCAGCCGCCACAATATCGCGCCCTCCTTTCTCGTCTAACGCCTGCAGGACCATATTTCCGTTTTCATCCGCATTGCGAGAAGCCGCGCGGGGTATGTTGCGTGGCCGATTAACGCCGTGTCTATCAGTAGTCAGACCAAGCCTGGGCGGCATGTCGGAGAAATGCAACAAGGATATTAGTCACAAAGATGACAGAGGGTCGGGTCGCATGAGCTTTCAACAGCCACCTTGCTGGTGCGCTCCGTTACTTATTATCTGCACTTGAATTGCAAAAAAGACCCTGGCAGCTGGCATCAGCTATCAAGACTGCTCTCCCCATCTACCACCACATTGGCCCTTTACATCTGCGGCCACCCGACCAAGTCAAAGAATCCACCCTCTCTGCAACCATCTCGGCGCAGACAACTCCCAATACCGTGCCGCTTATCCTGTTCTAAAGAATAACCTTGTTTGACTAGTTCAAGCTAAATCCGTCGCGAGGATGGCTGACCGCGTGCACCGGGTGACCATGTTCAAGATCCCCAACAAGGAGAACCAGGCGAAACTGATTGCCGCCTACGCCAAAGTCGACCAGACCAGCCAAAAGGCAAGTTTCCGCCCATGAATGCCAAAAAAAAAAAAAAAAAAAAAAACCAATCTGCCTTGCGAGCCTTGGCGAGCTTCCCAGAATTTGGTGCTCTGTTGGCCCGAGCTCGTTCTGCGTCACTGGTCCCTATCTGTCCCAAGCTAACACACCTTGCTTTGCTATTTGTGCTACAGGACGGCAAGCCGTACATCAAATCCCTCATTGTCGGCACCGCGGAAGAGGACCCTCGTTCTCAAGGGTACACGGTGGTGTGCAAGACGGAATTCGCCAGCATGGACGACATGAAGTTTTACGACGACGGATGCCCTGCGCACAGCGAGTTCAAGGCTACTGCCAGGGGCCTTGGCGTCGACGGCATCATGACGACGTACTTTACGCCAGAGCTGATTAGAGGATCGTCGTAGAGGAAATCTAGCTTCTACACGCGGCGCCTTGCAGGTTGGAGGTGGCAGATGCAATGACTAGTAGCTTGGGGTGCTTCAGATACAAGTCTTGTCTGTTGTTAAACTACAATTGAAGCTATATCAGAGTAAACAAATATCAAACATGTTCCCGGAGTTAGATCCACTTTATCTATTTATATGTTTTTTTAAAGTCATTTATTGTTTGCCTCTAGGATAAAGTATTACTACCTTGCACGGGGCCGTTGAATCCTGAATCGCGTTGCTACCTAGAAAGTAAATCGGCGAGGTTGCCGTGTCGCATGTCGTGCACTGCTAGCCGGGGACGCAGGTACACGTTACAATGACCACAGGCTGAGTCAAATCGTCGGGCAGCAAGGGGCAGATGCGGATATGACACGTTTTTGTATTATGCATGTTTATATTTTCACACAAGGGCCAAATTTGTTTCCGTTAGTTTCCTGGCCTAGCCGTTGACGACAGGGTTGTTCCCGGCTTTGCAGCGAACCAAAGGTCGGCTTTGGAGGCGGGACGAACAAAAAATTTGCTGCATTGGGGTATTTTACAGAATGATTCTGTCCATCGGACAGATTGTCTGCCGAATTACGTACTGCTGTGCTAGTTAACACAGCCACCGTATGCGACTTGCCGTAGTTGGTTTGTTGCAGAGACCCTTGGATGGTCAGAACCCCCCAGCAAGAGAGAGGGGGCGAAATCGAGAATCTTGACCAGATCGAGTGTCTGGCTAACTTGCAAATGGACAGATCATCATGACATGCCCAAATTTCGTGTGGGTAGAACAGTGGCATCGCCACATGGCAGAGCCGTAGGTCGATAAAAAGGCTCTTGGCGTGGCGCTGGGCTGACGGCGCAAAAATGACTTGCAACTCAGCCCTGGCGTCCTTTATTTTACCGCTCAATTCCTTGGCCATGGTTCGTTATCTAGTCTCGAAGAATATTGAGAATCCACCAATCCACCAATCCACTCGTGAGCCATGATGAATCAGGCGATGAGGAATTTGGCCACTTTAAGACGGTCGTTGCTGGCTGGTGCCATGACTTACTAGGTACACCACTGTATCTATCAATATCATTCAGCGCCCGCACGCCTGCACGCCACCAAACGCCACATGACACGCGGCGCTCCTTGTCTTCTTCTCCGTCTGACAGATGGTTTGTCTCTTGCCTCTGGCTAGGGCCTGGCTAGGGCCTGGCTAAGGCTTTTCGACCTTCATAACAGCTACGCCATCGCATCCATCGCATCCATCGCACACATTCCGGCTTTCTGTCTCTCAGCCATCATTCTCTACGCAAACGACTTAGTGCCACCATCCCTCATCCATTCATTCATTGCCCATGGTTGTCGGCATGCAGCGAGCTGGAAAGCCCGGTACGTGATCCAGCCCCATCATCTCCAACGACCGCCACCATCGCGCCGTCAGCTAACCGTTCATCCCTCTTCCCCCCCTCAGCGGCTCGAAGCCTGCATGGATGCTGGACTTGCCGCGTCCGCCGCAAAAAGTGCGACGAGCGCAGGTCCGTCTGCACGCCCTGCGCGTCGCTGGACCTAGAATGCCACGGCTACGGCCACAAGCCCGCTTGGATGGACAATGGCGCCCGTCAGAGGGAAAAGGCGCTGTTCTTCAAGCAGATTGTCTGCGAGAAAAAGGCGAAAAAGGGTAGGCAACGCGCCCAGACCGTCTTCATTGCCCAGTCCCCTCATGACGCGTTTGGCGCCACGCACGCGGATGCTGCCGCCAACATGATGGACCTGCACAGCGCCTGCGCCATGCCGCCGACGGAGCTGAGCTTTGAGCAGATGCACGCGCAAAATTTAGCCATGGCGGCTGTGGCAGACCCGGCCGGATGGAGCACGGCGCCATCCAGCGACATCACCACCGAGTCGGCATCGCCCTTGTTCGGCAGCACCAACGACTACTCGCCCAACTCGACAGGCCTTTACCACAGCATGGACACGGGATCTGGTCCCATGTCTGCAGCGTTTTTTTCGGATACATCCGGTCCGGAATCCTCGAATTTCCTTGGCTTCTCAGAGGCAGAGGTGTCCTGGGGAGACATCTTGACTGGCTTTGATGAGTTTCTCGACACAGCCTTTCAGAAAAACGACGTGTCTGCAGGATACGCCCTGGCAGACGAAGCCACGGGGCCGCAGAACAGTGTGACGCAACAAGCGCCAGTCGCCGCTGCGGCCTTGTCCGCATGGCAACCAGCCAAGGACACGTCCGACGAGGAGGTGCCCGAGGAAGAAGCCGAGGACGTCATATTCATGCACTTCCTAGACCAAGTATTTTACCTGCAGTACCCGTACTATCTGTCGCGCGACGGCCGCGAACGTGGATGGCTTTTTTCCATTCTGCGGCGCGTGAAGCCGGCCTACTACGCCACGCTGGCGCAGAGCGAGCGCCATTTCCTGGCGACGGTGCCGCATAACAACGGCATTGCCAACAGCTTGACGCGACGGCGCGCGGGGACGACATACTATGAGCTGGCCATCCACGGAATGCGGTACATTATGGCGGGCGCCAACGGGCGTACGAGCCTTGTGCAGAGCATCGAGGCGTTGACATCACTTTTGCAATTGCTGTTTTTGGAGGTGAGTGGCACCTCTCAGGGAATCAATTCGGGTAATTACGAGCTAATACCAATGCAATTATAGGGTTTCATGGGCGGGACAGATAACTGGAAAGATTTGCTACGGGCTGCAGCGACATTAGTGCCTGCGCTGGTTACCGCCCGACAAGCCACGACGCCCCAGAAGGGTGACGACATGTGCAGTCGCAAACAGAATCGTCATGCAGGACTGTCACCGGAGCTTGGGCGAGCATGCTGCGTCATGCTCGGCTCCTTTGTCTCCCTCGACATCATCGCCGCCGCCTCCACGCGGGGCGACAACTTTCTGGACATTGACCACGTCAAGGAGCTCGAGAACATAGGCACCTCTGTGCAGAGCATGATGGGGTGCAGCAATACGACCATGGCGCTCATTTGCCAAATCTCTGCGCTGGAACGCTGGAAAAAGGATGCGCAAGCCGCGCACAAGCTGTCCATTGTTGACCTCGTCAGGCGCGGGGCCAAGATTGAGGAACGGCTGCGCCAGGAAATGGGGAGCACGGGTGTATCAGCCGAAGCCGGGCTATCGCGGGAGTCGTCGTCGTCGTCGTCGGAGCTGCCGGCGCGCCCGACACACCCCGCAGTCAACAGGGTGTATGTGCTGGCCGGCACCATTTACCTGCACGTCATCCTGTCAGGGGCGCACCCACACCTGCCGGAGATTAAGCAGGCCGTGTCGGCGGTCCTCGAGGCGCTGATGGATCTACGGAGCTCTGTGCTGCTGCAGAGCCTATCGTGGCCGTTTTGCGTGGCGGGCTGCCTGGCGACGGAGGATCAGTACAGCTCGTTTCGGCTCCTGTTCTCGGCCACGGCGTCGTGGGACGCGACGAATGGAACCTGGACAGAGGCGTGCAGGATTATCAAGCATTGCTGGTCACGGAGGAGCAATTCGGATGAGGACTGCGACTGGGCATCCATCATGGATCAGAATGGATGCCATGTTTTACTCCGATGATGTGAAATGGCCTCACAACCAACTGTTTTTATCAAGGCCCTTTTTTTTTTTTCTTTTTTTTTTTTCCTCAATCATGTTGATGGGCACATGACAACAGCTTCTAAAGTTCTTTTGCCTCAATCATATCAGTGGGCACATAACAACAGCTTCTACCCGGATTCTCGGTGCTCTTGGGCTAATGTTGGTTTATTTACTCCTAGACTAGATGGTGCTGGTCCATGTTTCATCCCTACATGTCGCCTTGCCATGCGCACAACCAACTGCTTCTACCTAGATGTTTAGTGCTCGTGGTTTGTGTTGATACATTGCTTCATTTCACATGAATCGCGCTCCTTTCATGACCATTTGTGCATACCATCTTGTCATTCTGCATTCTTGTTCTTGGTGATGCGCATGGCAATGTGCTTCTCGAGGTCGGGAATAGGGGGATCCTCCTGCACGCGCAGGCCAATAGTCATGCGGGCGACCATGGAGAAGAAGCCGAGCACGATGAAGATCTCGACAATCTCGTCGTCGGACATGAGGCGGCGGGCCCAGGCTATGGTCTCGGGGGTGTTGGTCCACGTGGCGAGCGACTCGTCGAGGAGGGTGATGAGGCACTGCTGGCGCTCGGACCAGACGCCCATGGCGAAGAGCTCGGCGGCGGGCAGACCCTTGCGCAGGGCGTCGATGCGGTCGTCACCCATGCCGTTGAAGCGCGAGACGGGCTCGTTGATGCCAAAGACGTACTCGGCGCCGACGGTGCTGGCCATGCGCAGCACGATGAGCTGGTAGTCGAGGATCTGGATCTTGCGCGTGTCGCCGCTGAGAAGCGCCTTGAGGAGCTCCATGACGGGGACGAAGAGGCCCGGGGAGCGCGCGAGCGTCGCAAAGACGTTGCGCTTGATCTCAAAGTTGCGCAGGAGCTCGGCGTTGGCGTCGTGCTCAGCGTCGGCGTTCCATATGTCGATGGGGGGCACCAGGGGCTTGCCGTCAGTGATGGAGTGGCCTTGTTGATGCATGGTGATGAGCGGGGGGGTTTTGCGGACGATGGCAGGAGAGAAAGGGAGAATGCGATTGATGTCTGGGTTGGTGATGCGGACGAGGTTGATCTAGATGGCCCGGATTTCGTTTGACCGAGGAGGGAAAGAGTGGTCAAGGTGTGATGAATTGCCGAACTGATGATGCTGTCGAGGCTGATGTAGATGGCCCATCGAGGGCATTTATCAACATGTTTGTTTTTCTTGCCGCCATAGTTTTTTTTTCGAAGAGTGTTGTTGTTTTGTCAAGAAGGCGTTTATTTCCCAGATGCAATCATGGTGCCACCCAGTAAGCAATGTAGAGTGAGGCGTCGCGCCGTGATGACGGCAGAAGTTGGAAGTTGGTTTGTGAGAAAAAAACGCATGAGGATCTAGTAAGCAAACATGCCCACCTAGATTGGCATTAAGAGGCGCGCCGATGCAGATTATCATCAACATGACGCCACAACGGACATGCAACTTGTATGCACAACGGCCAGAGCGCGTATGCACAACGGCCAGAGCGCTGACGCTAGGCCGTTTTGGGCCAGGACCCCCTGCGACATGGAGATGGGCATCCCCGCTAATAACCGCCAGCGTTAACGCTAGTCCGCTTTTGGGTTACAGCCTTGTCTTCCAAGTTCCAACAGAGTCATGGCAAGTATATCGATCTACTTGTACTGTTGTACATATTATGGAACCCCGTAAGAATGGTCTTATTTCCCGGGAAGAGAACCTTTTTTCTTCGAGTCATTACTGGCCGAGCGCTTGATGGCGCCGCACGCGCTGACAACATACATTGAACTGGCGCTTCAGCCATTTGTCAGGCTAAAACGTGCTAACACAGTTCACGACGGTACGGAAAATTGGGGCACTGACAGCTCCAAGTCATAGGTACATAGAATAGTAGTCCAATTGACTCGTAGCTGCTGGATGGGATGGCAAAACTTCCCATTTCCCACTAGATTACGCGAGTTCCATTGACAGGACGTCCGCCACGTTAACCCGAGGTAGGGCTGATGCCAAAAATAAACAAGAATAAACGGATACTTTTTAAAACAAATGCCTCGTCATTCGTAGGTTTTATCATCCAGTTTGCAGTTTAAGCACGTCTTGATTTTATTCTATACTTTTGATAAAAGCTTATCCTATGCTTCTTGCTTTGTGTTGCTGGTAGCTTCGCACCAACCAACTCCCAGGGGCATACAACGGCATGCCCAAGTTGGCAAAGCCCCGATACACTAAGCGATGAGATGGCTTGTTTTTAGCAGATCGGCCCGCCGCCGACTCGATATCGCCTCACACCCCGGACCACTTACCGCCGCACCCCCCCCCCCCCCTCCTTTGATGTCTGTTGCTGCTTGTCCGCCCAGGCTGAAAATCAAGAGCAAATTGGACAAAATTGAGGAGAGAAAAAAGGGTTCAGACACCTGACAAATTAATCCCCTGATATTGTAAGCAAAAGAAACATTTCGAAAAAAAAATCCCCCTTGTCCGCGATTGCAAACCTCATCTTGTCCTTAGCAACTCTCATCCCCCAAAAAAAAAGAAAAAGGAACTGCACCTTACACAAACCACATGTCGTCTTTTTAAAACTCGTCTATAGGTCACATTTCATCAATTCTTCTCGTCATCTCCAAGTCTCTGACCAGTTTCCTTTTACAACTTTGACCACGGACCGATCAAAACTCCAGCCATATGGAGACGGAAACCGAATCCGGCAGCCTGGCCAAGAGCGGTGATTCTCTGCCTCGCCAGCACTCGCCCGACCTTGACCAAAGGAACATGGAAAGGGGCTTATCAGAGAAGCAGCAGCAGCAGCAGCAGCTGGCAGATGCTGCACCTGCGCCGCCGCCGCCGCCGCCGCCGCCGCCGCGCGACATGCCCGGCTGGAAGTGGACGCTCGTCATCACCGCCATCTACAGCTCGCAGTTCCTCTTTGCCCTTGACAACACCATTGTGGCCAACGTGCAGCCCGTCATCGTGCAAGAGTTTAACGCGGTGCAGAAGCTCTCGTGGCTGAGCGTGGCCTTCCTCATCGGCGCCGCGAGCACCAATCTCGTCTGGGGCAAGGTGTACGGCCAGTTCAACGCAAAGTGGACGTACCTGCTCTCGGTGCTCGTCTTCGAGATTGGCTCGGCCGTCTGTGGCGCCGCGCCCAATGTCGACGCCTTCATCATCGGCCGCGCCATCTGCGGCGTCTCCGGCGCCGGCATGTACGTCGGCCTCATGACCATGATTGCCCTCAACACCACCATGCAGGAGCGCCCCGTCTACGTCGGCGGCACCGGCCTCGTCTGGGGCCTGGGCACCGTCCTCGGCCCCATCATCGGCGGCGCCTTTACCGACTCGGCTGCCGGCTGGCGATGGGCCTTTTACATCAACCTCGTCATCGGCGGCCTGTGTGCTCCCGTCTACGTCTTCATGCTCCCCAGCAAGGACCCCCGCCCCGGCGTGTCGGCGCTCGACCGCTGTCGCCAGTTTGACTACGCCGGTGTCCTGCTCATGATTGCTGCCTGCGGAAGCTTCGTCATGGGCGTCTCCTTTGGCGGCGTCACGTATCCCTGGAACTCGGCCCGCATCATTGCCCTCTTTTGCGTTTCGGCCGTGCTCTTCATCATCCTCGGCTTCCAGCAGGTCTACACCATCTGGACCGACACCGTCCGCCGAGTCTGCCCCGTCGAGTTCTTTGGCAGCCGTACGGTTCTGATCCTCTTTGTCATGACGGCTGCCGGCGGCTGCGGCATCTTCCTGCCCATCTACATGGCACCCCTGTACTTTCAGTTCACCCGCGGCGACTCGGCGCTGCAGTCGGGCGTGCGTCTGCTGCCCTTTGTCTTCCTCGTCATCTTCACCATCACCACCAACGGCGCGTTGCTGGCGCGCTGGGGCATGTACATGCCGTGGTACCTGGTTGGCGGTGTCCTGGTGTCCATCGGCGGCGGCCTCCTGTACACTGTAAGCCTCACCACGCCCGTCTCCAACGTCTACGGATACACCGTCATTGCCGGTTGCGGCGTCGGCATGTTTGCGCAAGCATCGTACTCGGTCGCCCAGGCCGTCGTCAAGCCCGAGCTTGTGCCCTCGGCCATTGGCTTCATCTCGACTGCGCAAATCTTTGGCATCACTCTCTCCCTGGCCATTGCCAACGCGCTGTTCCTCAACGAGAGCGAGCGCGGCATCCACGCGCTGCTGCCCGACGTCCCCCTCAAAGAGATTGCGCAAACCATTGCCGGAGCCAAGTCGGAGCTGCTGCACCAGCAGAGCCCCGAGATGACGGCCAAGATTCTGACCGTCATTGTCAATGCCCAGAGCAAAACGTACATCTTGGTCATTGTCGCGGGCGTGTTGGTGACTCTGCTGAGTCTGCTGATGAAGCGTGAGAGGCTGTTTATTGGCCATGGGGCTGGCGGCATGTAAAGCGCGTGGCTACGAGGGAAGGCGCTGTGTAGGTCGGCAGATGGGCGCGTTGAAGCAGATACCCAGATGGATGCGATTAGCATGAATCGAATGCAAAATCAGGTTATTAATGCGAGCAAAAAGCTTTTTTGGTGTTTGTTGCAGCCACCAGCTGCAGCCACTATAATTTAGTAAGTTAGCGTGTTGTGACTTGACGGCCACCAGCTGTTCTGATGCAAGATCTAGCAGTCTTTCCAACTTCGCCGCCCCCTGCAAGCTTGTGCAATCATATGCCACGGTCATATTGCCTGTACAGCCGCCAGCGACTGCCGTCAACTTATTGACGTTGACACCCAGCGTCTTCAGGCTGTCCCACATGTCTTTTGTAGTGACGGTGGACTTCGAACCTATCGGTAGCGCAAGGAGAGCCTCGGGAGCATCAGCGCTGCACGGGGGTTCCTGCGAAAAGAAAATGGATAAAGTTACGGCGAAGCTTGCTGGGGTGGTTTCCATTGCAGCGCAAATCTTCGAGATGCTTTCTGCGAGATCTTGGGCGGCATTAGCAATCCTCATGCGCTTATGTACCACAGTACCACTAGCTAGGTGACCCACCAGAGGCATTGCCGAGGGGGGCCGATGAGCAGCATCTTTGGGCTGCCAGGAAAGAGTTGCCCATTTCCGGCCCAGCTGCCTGGTTTTTGATTTCAAGCTTTTCTTCGTTGGACGCATAAGCCGCCAAGTTAAATAGCCATGCTTGAATCATCGCGCACAACAGGACATTGAAACGCACGGAGTCCTGCCCACCTGTACATACGACCACGGCACAGTAAGATGGCGCAGCAACACCATGGATCTCATGAAAATCTGAACATCGACATCACCAAGTTCACAAATATTAGCCCTTGGCTCACCACTTCTTTTCAAGCAGTAGCTTCGGTCATCGCGTTATGGCGAGGCCTATGCACCTTCGCCACATCCGCGTCGGTAACCGCTGTCGGTAGAGGTCTAAGGGCTACTTACACAAGACACGGGACGGCCGCGAAATGGATCTGTATTGCGCTCTGTCTGTGGCTAGCGAGAATTGTATTCTTGACGATAATATGGTGGCTTTTCTGGCTCGCACTGAGCCTGTTTTTCTTTGCACCAGTTCGATTTGTTGCGCAGCTAGTGGTTTGAGAGAGTTTGAGCATTTAATCAAATGAATGCGACTTTCGACGCGTCAAATACGGGAGTGATACATAATACAAGTCCCAGTTTAAACAAATATATGGAAAGATGATCGCGACTCCAAAAACACCACCACCAGCTCAGAACGAATTTTTGAAACGCGTAAAATTTGCCGATCTTTGCTGTTCACCGGGGTCCTCTTAGGCATTTACCTCCATTGGCGTATTGAACTGATACCTTCTAACTACTGCCCCATCGGCACACTGGAGGGAGAAAGTTCACCTCAACAGAGCACGCGATACACATGCTTCTTCAACGCATACATCGAGCCTAGTCTAAAGGCAAAGTCGCCACGCTCTGCTACTAGATGTGTTAGGCGCCTACGATAATGTTTTCGTAGTAAACGGTCAACAACACTTAAACTACAGGAATACATAGCGCCGTTAGCACTAATTAAGATAAGTATTCTATAAGGATCTTATATATTATTATACCTTTACTTATTCTATAATATAGATTTAGTAGAATATTATAAAAATAAAGATATAGAAGTAATAAGATATATTAATAATATATTTATTCTAGTAGTTGGGCTTACTTTAGCTTATAACTATAAAACCCTTAAAGCTATCTACTATAAAGCTAAAGAATAGGCTATAAAGTATAGTTTAAAATTTACGCCCGCTAAGTATAAGCTTATGCACTTCACTAGAGATCCGACAGCGAACACCACGCATACTCTCCGTCCGACAAGTTGGCTCTACTTAACAACCTGACTGGCACGATCGCCACGCCTATCGCAAGGGTGTCCACAAACAATTCGAAAAAGGTATCCTTGTGGCAAGGGGCTGCGGTTATTTGTGCTTGGATGGATATCTGGAAGACATGCTGCGGGCTGAGCTTGGAGGCACGAGAACACGAAAAGATTGTACTGGTCTACAAGAGCACACCGTGTAAGTCCGGTTTCAAGATTACAAGTTTACGTAGCTTACGCTGAGAGAAACACTGATGATAGCAAACGCGATCAATACGAGGCTGAGGGATGACGGGGACAAGTTTGACGACAGCATGGTATGGAGATCTACCATCTCTCACGACAGGGGCTAACTCTGCGCACAGAATTACGCTTACGAATTATGTTCTACCCGGGGTACACAGGAGGTATGCTAGCAGTCGCAGTTGACAGCCAGTTGGCGGCCATTCCCGGCCAAGTGATGGGCTGTGGTTATTCCAAAAAGGACGATTTATGCCTGCAAGCTGGCCCAATATGATTTTGTAATGCATAAACTCAAAAACTCCTTGTATATGACCATTGTCTAGAAAATACCTAGTCGGCTCCATCATTTTCCCGACAAGTTGTCCGAGTACTACATAATTCCCATCCAGCTTACATGAGAACACCTTACATTTCAATCTCGCCATACTCCTCGTACTGCTCTCGGAATTGGTTCCAGCGTTCCAGAATCGCAGCGCAACCAAGCTGGATGGCGTGCTCGGGGTCATAGTCCAGCTCATAGACGTACTCCAAATCTAGAAAGACAACCCGACCATCAACAAGGTGAAAGTTATCTAGTTTCCAGTCATCGTATGCAATGTTTAGACTGATCATGGGGCGATACGATGCTAAAATCATCTGCGCTATTTGCTCCTCCGACATCTCGACCAGCGCCGACCTGTGATAGAGTGACACGCCGCCAACGTCCTCGAGCACGAGAGCGCGGGTGCTATCACAGTACGCCTCTCCGTAGCAAACTGGTATTTGTTTACCTTGAAGCGATTTGAGCTTTTCATACATACGCAACTCGTTTGTAAACTCGTCATCTGAGTTTGGCTTTAGTTTCTTGACAACTACAGTAGTTGGTAGAGACCAGGCGACGGGTAACAAGGCTAGGGCTAGCTTCTGTGGAAGGATGGTTATAACGAGCCAGTGCATGCACTTGCCCAAAATGTTTCGCTGAATTGAAACGCGCAGGACATGCTGGTGCTTACGCCAGGGTGCGGCGTAGGAACCGGAGATGCTCCAGCCCCTTAAGGTGAACTGTTAAAATAGTTAGTGACAAGTTGGGCGAGTGTCATGATGGATACATGCCTGGCAAACCTGACTGGAAGTTCGTTGGCATGGCTCACTCGATGAAGTCGACGGGGTTGATAGCGTTGACGATGGCGACAGAGGTGGCCACGATTTGTCTGGTTGATGCAGGGCCATCGGGACCGCAGTATGATCGCAGCCGGCACATGCGCGAACTTGCGAATGTGAGCTTGGGACTGGAAAAGGAGCACTAGTGCTAATATGTCATATAGCACACGTGACAAGATATGTAAAACGGGTGGGAAACGATAAAATAAACAAGGAAGTAACAAATGAATATCCGTCCCGCGAGATGGGCTTCTGGTTGCCTGAATAGAAAAGTGGGTCTCTAATCGGAGACCACACCACAGCAGGGCAGAATTCTGCCCTGTAACAACAAGCAAGCAACATCAACACCAAGAACCCCTACGAATCGTACCGTACGACCCCTTGTGATACCAACACTGATCAGTGGTTGCAAAACCACAGACAGTTAGGAATTACTAAGAAGAGACGAGCTTTTTGTTTAAATACAAAAACATCGTGCTAATGAACAAGCTAATTCGACAGGTCTAGCTGCAAACGCACTACTCCCCTGCAGAGTTTTCTTAAATACGACCTCTTCCTGAAAAAGATCTAGTGACTACTTCTAGCCACTAATTCCTAAGGGATTTGATCGTCTCGTTCCATCGCGAGAAATAAAGGTAGAAGGATCCTTTGACTAGGCCATCTTTCTGCACACCCCCCCGCCACCAACAAGAGCCCTCGTCAAGCCCGCCACCAAGAACCCCTACGAATCGTACCGTACGACCCCTTGTGATACCAACATTTTTCTTTTTTGTTGCACCAAATTTGTCGTTGGGCGTGCCGCCGAAGCCACATAGCCAGACCAACCTGTGCTGTCCAGAAGCAGCCTAGCGTTGCCGCCATTGGGTGTGCCTAGCCCAACGCCCAATCTTCACACCCCTCGACGCCAAACCGTTGTGTGGCTTGCCCTCGGCTTCGTCCAGCCGCCCGATGTCATCTGCATCATCCATACGCCGGAACAACATCGACATTACTCTGTCAGACGACGGAGCTGAATCCCATGGCGCTGACTTGGAAGGATGAGCCTACTTCTTGCGCAAGCTCAAGCGCTGACCTCGCGGGCAGCGAGTGTCGGGAAAAAGCCCAACTGGGAGGTGCACTGGACATGATGCTGAAGAATAAAGATGAAGACTGCGCTGTATCTTGGGGCAGAACGTGTCTCGGATTACAAATCCAATCTGCTGCATTGTACCATCGACCAGGAATATGACGGCCGATCCGTATCTCCCTCGTCGCGTCGGGCCGCTCGGCTCTGTCGCTGCCAAGTCTGTGCCATCCATCTCCGAGCAGCAGCATCATGTCAGTCATGACAGTGTTGATGCCGACGATGCAACCCTCTTCTGGCGGGATCAGTTCCGTCGCCTCGCAGCGTCGCAGCCGGTGCTGCAGGGCTTCCCCTTGGAGCACACCTGGCCCCGCTCCGAGACTGCCATCGTCGTCCCGGACGGTCTGCTCGAGCAGGCTGTTCAGCTGTGCAGCCGCTTCAAGATACGCCTCGACGACTTGCTGTATGCAAGTTGGGCCATTGTAGCTGCCCAGCATACAATCTCACCCGCAGGAGAAACTGCCGTGGTCTTCACCATCCCAGGTCGCAGGACCCCCCTCGATGCACAAGATGTCGACGCTGATGATGATCCACACGATCTACCGCTTGTTATATCCGTCTCGCAAGATGTATCTATTCTATCACATCTCCGCCATGTGGCAGACGTGGCGGACCAATCCGCAGCAAATGGCTTTCTCGGCCATGACGAGGTTCTTCGACTTACTGAAGCCTCCCGACCACAAGTCAAGCTCCGCGTAGACTGCAATGACCTGGCTCTCGCACACAACAGTGTCATGTCTACCGACGACAAGTTCCCGCTTGTCATCAACATATGTACGTCGCCGCTCTTCAAGCTGAGCATGCGCCATGACGCAGGACTCGCCAAACTTGATGCGCGCCTACTTCTTGAGCACTTTGTCGCCACCCTGGAATATGTTGCCCGGAACGTCAAGGCCAAGCTTTCTGCCGTGCGTATGATTTCACCCGTCGAGGACTTTCTTCTGCACGAATACGCAAAGGCCGCCGTACCTGCACAGACAGGCCTTCTGCACCAGCTCATAGAGACACAGGCGCTGCGCACACCCAACGCAGATGCTGTGCAGTTTGAAAACGACGAGCCAGTCTCCTATCTTACGCTAAATCAGCGCGCGAATCAACTTGCGCGACATCTGCTGCAATATAGACCCCGTTTTGTGGCCGTGCACATGCGTACGTCCTCCAACTTGATAGTCTCCCTCCTCGCTATCCTGAAAGCTGGCGCTGCATACGTCATTCTCGATGTCGACGCTGCGCACTCGCGCAAGGCCATGATGGTTGAGGACGTCGCGGCTGACTTTGTTCTCGTGGACCAAGACACACGCGGACAGTTCCCTGCCGAATACGACATTGACCAAATTAGCACACTATCCCACCAGCACAACACCAGCAACCTTTTCCTCGTCCAGCAACAAACTGATGTTGCCTATGTCATCTACACGTCTGGCTCGACCGGCCGGCCCAAAGCAGCCCGCCTCGACCATCGAGCCGCGTACAATGGCCTCGCGTGCTTCCCCCGTGTTGAGGGCTTACGCCAGCTGCTCTTCTTCAATCCCGTATTCTCGGCCGCGCAGCGATCCATATGGGCAACTCTTACTGTGGGTGGCTGCCTTTGCCTGGCAGAAAAGAGGAGTTTCACCGTGAATCTGGCCAACACGATACAGAGGATGTCCATCAGCTCGATTGACATGACGTCCACGACGGCGGCGCTCATCACGCCCGACCAGGTGCCATCGCTGAGACGCATGGTGCTTGCCGGTGAGCTGGTCAGCCCCGCGGTAGTCGAGACCTGGGGGCACAGGGTCCAGCTATACTCGTCATACGGCTTGAGCGAGTGCACTCAACTCAACTGGCGACACAGGCTACGCTCGGATGCTGGTTCTAGCGCGCGCGTCATCGGGATACCATACGACACGACGACGTCGTATATTGTTGACCCCAATACGCTGCATCTGTCGCCGCTGCTTGTCCCCGGCGAGCTGTGTCTCGGTGGTGCGCAAATTGCCAGTGGCTACCTTAACGCGGCAGAGGAGACGGCCAAACGCTTTGTCGCGAACCCGTTCGGTCATGGAAAGATGTATCGAACAGGGGATATGGCGGTGCGCCACGCCGATGGGTCAGTTGAGCTGGTTGGACGCATCGACTTCCAGGCCAAGATCAACGGTCAGAGAGTTGACCCCGCCGAGCCAAACTCCTTTCTTCAGAAGCATGAGTCTGTCAAGCATTCTGCTGTCGTGCCTTGTGTAATCAACAACAAGACTGTTCTTGTTGCTGCAGTCGTGACTATCGAGGGTAAAACTGTGTGGCCCGATACGGTGCGTACGCTGCGCTCGTATCTTGCCGAGCGAGTGCCCGGCTACATGATGCCGACTTTCTGGGTTCCCATGGACAGGCTTCCCCTGAATGCCAACGATAAGGTGGATATAATCGGAATACGAAACATGGTGGAGGAATCTGCACGTGCGGGAACGCTTCAACGTGGCGCCGGCGCAAATCAGGCTGGCGATGCCGTATTTAGCCATGAAGAGGCTATTATTCGCACCCTTTGGTCGGAACTTTTGTCTCTTCCACTAGATGCGGTAAACCTACAAGATTCCTTCGTTTCGCTTGGCGGTACGTCACTCGAGGCCATCCAGGTAGTGTCGCGTTTACAATCGCAACATGGCCTCACCTTGGCAGTGGAAGACATGGTTTTGGATCATTCCCTAGGCGAGGTTGCCCAGCTCGCCCGACCGGAGACGGTAGCTACAGGCTCGCAGTCTCCTGCGCCATTCAGCCTGCTCAGACAGACACCGTCCGCGGAGCTCATGGGAATCAAGGTCACCGAGGTGGAAGATGCGTTCCCAGTCACTGCGCTCCAGGAGGCTGTTATTGCCAATGCCATCTTAGGCGGCACAACTTATGTTTACAGCCGCTCTTATAGTTTCCGTGGACACAGTGAGCAGGAAATCACACGTGCCCTGCAGTCCCTGATGGAGTCGCAGCCGCTGTTACGGACTACTTTTGTTCCCCGCGGCACGTCTTTCGTGCAAGTCATCAAGAAGAAGGCGATGCTCCCGCTGACCATTACCAATCTCGACGTTGAAACATACATCCGGGAGACGACGACGCATATTATGTGCGCAGGAGAACTCTGGTGGCAGGCCGCCATCCTCCCCGGCCAGGTCCTTGTCATTACCAGCCACCACGCCCTCTTTGACTACTGGTCCAACCAGTTCATCCCGCAAGATCTGTCGTCAATACTTGTTGGAGAAGCCCCCGCGATGCGAGGTAGATTCAGCAGCTACGTCAAGCATCTGCAGTCACAAGACGTTGCAGCCGCAAAGGACTTTTGGAAGCGCCATTTAGATGGAGCGCGCTCCGAGTCCCTGGGCCACCGCACACCCGCCGAAAGCACGGTGACTGCGTTGCTGGGGATTGACTTGAAAAAGACAGCATCCAAACTAAAGATCACGCCGAGTGTCTTGCTCTATGCCACGTGGTCTCTCGTCCTCTCAGCCGTGCATTCCACCGACGATGTCGTCATGGGTGTTACTCTGTCTGGTAGGGATGCACCTGTTCCAGGCATCCTGGAAATGGCCGGGCCAACACTTATGATTGCGCCTCTGCGCGTGCGAGTTGATGGCACCAGCTCTTTTGCCTCGCACAGCGCTCACGTCCAGCGAAATCTCTGGGACGTTGCCGCACACGCTCATGTCGGTCTGCGCACGATTTTCAACGTCACCGGCCAGTCCCGAGACCTGTTTGATTCCATGGTCAATTTTTTGATTAAAGTTCCGCGCCCCGTCATGACTGGCGGCCTCCGCGAGTTGCCTTTTATGAATCTCGGTGAGGTAGAGCATGCCAAACTTGAGCTAAACAATGAGACCCCTGATCGGATCACGCTGGCTTCCACATTGGAAAGCGGCTTTGCGCAGAGCTTGGTTGACCTCGTTGTTCGTGTACTTCAAACGGGTGCCGAGACGCCAGACATTTCCGTCAAGGAGCTGTTGCCGATGACAGCCCTTTCCGAGCCTGAGCTGCCTAGTTCTGACATGTCGCGTGTCCTTACGCCAGCATCGACCGTCGTGCATGATGCGGCGCCATCCCTCACTTCGGATGACGAAGTAATGCTCGATCAGTCGTGGCCATACACGTCTCCCAATCTCGGCTTCTCTGCTGTTATGCGCATGGCAGCCTTGCACCCGTCGCGCATCGCGGTCCGCGATCTTTCTGGAGACGACATCACGTATGCAGGTCTCGCAATCAAGATCCATCGGTTCGCTGGTATCCTTCGCTCCCAGCGCATTAAGCTCGAGCAGGTCATCCCGATCCTCATGGAAAAATCCATCAATACTATTATTGCCATTTTTGGCATCCTCGTCGCTGGCGGTGCTTTGCTACCCCTCGGCCCAGAAAACCCTAGAGATCGCAACGTCGGTATACTCGATGACTGTGAAGCCACGCATGTCATCACCGACAGCCTGAACAAGTCCTTCTTTGACGACCTCCCGTACAAGGCTATCGTTATGGACGATATTGACTGGGATAGCTGGCCTATTCAACGCCCCATCACGCCTGGCTTGAACCCGGACTCGCTTGCCTACGTCATCTACACTTCTGGAAGCACCGGCAAGCCAAAGGGCACGCTCATCACTCATGGGGCGCTGGCAGCTGCGACTGAGGGTATCATTGACACTACGAATCTGAGGGACAACCCGTTCCGCATCCTGTGGACTCTCAACTACACATTTGACGGATCTTTTGACGGCCTTTTCTCTGCGCTGTCCAGCGGTTCAACTCTGTGCGTGGCCCCCCAGAACACAATTGTTGCCAACCTAGCCAACTTGATCAACACAATGGAGGTCGACCGCGTCAACATCACACCGTCCATGGGCACCCTCTTCCACCCAGACGACGTGCCGCGCCTCAAGGTCCTCATGACTGGCGGCGAGGCTATCTCGCTCCATATTTTGAGCGTGTGGGCGCCGCGTGTGGTCGTCTATAATGTCTACGGGCCGACAGAGGCCACCATCTGCATCAGCACCAGCACCGTGACGCCCGGGATGAACCCTCGCAGCGTCGGCCGCATTTTCAAGTCTACGCATGCCTCCATCCTCGACCCCGACACCATGAACCCCGTGGCGGATGGCGAAGTCGGTGAGCTGTGCGTATCTGGCCCCCAGCTAGCGCGTGGCTACCTCAAACGGCCCGACGCCACGGCCAATGCCTTTCGCTTAGTCCGTGGCAAGCGAATCTACCAGACTGGTGACCTGGCAAGGCTTTTGCCAAGCGGCGAGGTCGAGCTTCACGGGCGCAAAGACGGCCAGGTAAAGCTAAATGGGTACCGGATCGAGCTGGGGGAGATTGACGCCTCGATCGTCGAAAGCGGCTCTTTCAAGACGTGCGTAACTGTGATGGCTACTGTCCTGAAGAAGAAGCAAATTGTCGCATTTTGCTCTGATGAAGGTGCACATGCGGGAGAGGACATGCTGCTGCCTGCAGACAAGGCTATTGCGGCCGACCACATCACGGCGCGTCTCACGTCGCTGCCCAAATATATGCTTCCCACTGTCTGGCTCCCGGTGGCGACTTGGCCGCTCACGCCCAACGGCAAGGTGGACAAAAGGAGGCTGCAACAGATGGTCGAGGAGATGCCGATGGGTCGTCTGAAGCAATATCTCCCACGCGAGGAAAAAACAGCTGTGTCGGGTGAGCAGGAGCTTGTCCTGCAATCGATATGGGCCGATCTATTTGAGGTCGCAGTGGAGAACATTCACGGCGGAACTACGTTTCATTCTCTGGGCGGCGACTCCATCTCTGCTCTCAATCTCGCCGGTGTGCTGCGTAGGAAAGGCTTTGATATCAAAGTCAACGACTTGCTCTCCGCTCAGACGCTCCAGATCCAAGCCAAGCTGTTGTCTGAGAAGCACAAGATGCAAGACAGGGCAGGCGTGGTGCAAGAGCTGCCTGTATATGTACCAGGACCAGAAATCTACACCCGTCTCAAGGAGCTGGCTGTTGCAGAGCAGGACATTGAAGACATCTACCCCTGCAGCCCTGGTCAGGTAGAGTTCCTCAGGCAGGGCAACAAGAGAGAACAGTTTTGGCAGCTCATGACTATACGAGAACTTCCGAAGGATCTGGATTTTGCCCGCTGGGTCGAGCTGACGACGATGCTCACAGCACGGAACCAGATTTTGCGCGCCATGTATGTCTACGGCGAGGAGGGCAACACGGCGACGGCTGTGCAAGTCATTCTCAAGCAGCCAACTTTGAACCTGACTTATCAGTCTTACACCACAGAGGTCGAATTCAAGGCCATTGTCGATGCGGAGTGGGATCTTCGCTTCGATCCGGCCAAGGCATTTGTGCGGTATACACAAGTTACAAATTCGGCTACGGGCACCCGCCACATCCTCATCAAGCTGGACCACGCGTCGTACGACGGGACGCTGCTGCACATTTTTGACGACCAGTTCAAGGCTTTGAACCATGGTGTTGCGCCCCGCCCCAGCACCGAGTTCCGCGACTTTATCGGGCACATCAGGGAGACGCCCAAGCAGCCGCAGCTTGACTACTGGACGAGCCTGCTGGAGGACAAGATATTCGACTACCCCGCCGGTGCGACGAATCCCAGGGTATGCCGGTGGGAGCTGTGCAAGATTGGCGTGGAGATTGGCGTCGACGAGATTGCACAGTCTGCGGGGGTGACGGCACCAATTGCTTTCCAGACGGCATATGGCTTGCTTCTGGCGCACCTGAGCGGCTCCCCACACGTCGTGTACAACAATCTTGTGACGGGTCGCAACGTGCCGCTCGACAACCCGCAGCTGATCAACGGCAACTGCGCCAACTTTTTGCCGTTTCTGCACAGAGTCGACGACACCAAGCCGATGGGGGCGCTGCTGCAGGAAACGCAGGCGTCATTCTGGCGGTCGACGGAGAATGGGCTCGTGTCGCTCGACGAGATTTACGGCGCGCTGGGGGCGGAGAGGGACGCGGCGGCGGCCAAGTGCCTGTTTTGCTTCCAGCCGTTTGAGCCGGTGGACACGGCGGCGGGCGGGCAGGACCACATGCGGTGGATCGTGATGAAGATGAGCCGCAACACGATGCACTTTAACTATGCGATGCAGCTCGAGGTGGTCAAGGGCGCGAGCAAGGGCGAGTACGTTGTCAAGTTGGGGTTTGATGATGACGTGTTTACGGTGGACGAGGCGAGGGGCGCGCTGGCGTGGTACGAGGAGTGTTTGAGGGGGATGTCGGGGGTGGTGAAGCCATAAGAAATGATTTTCAAAAGAGTATTGCTAAATAGGTGTACAGTGCCATTTTGCTAGGTGTACAGGAGCACGTGATTGCTTACTGGAGATTTTGGGAGGTACCTCGTTTTATATGGGAATCACACGTAAATATAAGTATCTTTGAAAAATAGGCTGTATTTGTATTTTCTAGCTGCTGCTGCCACCAACACCACCTTCCCCGCGCCGCCGCCGCCGCCGCCGCCGTTAATTGAAGCTCTTAACACTCGCTAATTCGCTCAAAAAACGCATTTTCGCTGTTTTTGACGATTGTGTACACATCGGAGCCGGATCAACGATTCTTCCGCGCTAATTCCTACCACAACCACAACCCCTGCCGCTGCCGCCGCCGGCGCTAGCGAGGCCGCCTTAGGGTGTGATCGCGAGTTTTTTTAGGCTCTGATAACGAGTTTTTTTAAGTCTTAGTCTTAGTCTTAGCAGAGTCCTTAAAAGGCATACTAAGCCTAAATTAGAAGCTTTTTTAAGTAGTATATTAAGCCTTAAAAATAATAATTTTTCTTAATATATTTTTTTTCTATACCCCTACCTACCCCCTACCTACCCCCGGTAGTACCTCTATAGCTAAGGTTTTATAAGGAAAAATAAAGACTTATTAAAGAATTACTTACCTTATTTTATAAAATAAGAAAAGCTATTAACTATAAGGGGGCCCTACTAGATAATAAGGGGGCCTACTAGTACCTTTACTATAGAAACTTATACTATTAAGATTTACTAAGGTTTTTTAGTGGGCTAAGACTAAGACTTAAAAAAACTTAGTATCACTACCTTAAGGGTGTGATCGCGAGTTTTTTCGAGTCTTAGTCTTAGCCCACAGAAAAACCTTAGCGGAGCTAAACGGTACTTACGCCACCTAATCTCTCTGGCTCTAGTACTAGCAGGGCCCCTTGTTGACCGGCAGGGCCCCCTAGTCATCGATCGCTTGTCTTATTCTTGCAAAATAAGACAAGTGATTCTACGACTTATCTTCATTTATACCCATAAAACCTAAGCTGTGGAGGTAGTGCCGGGGGTTAGCAGGGGGTTAGTAGGGGTATAGAAAAAAAATACATTTATAAAAATCGTTATTTTTAAGGCTAGATATACTGCTTAAAAAAGCTTCTAATTTAGGCTTAATATGTCTTTTAAGGACTCCGCTAAGACTAAGACTTTAACTCGAAAAAACTCGTGGTCACACCCTAAGTCTTAGTCTTAGCCTATAGAAAAACCTTAGCGGAGCTAAATAGTACTTACACTACTTAATCTCTCTAGTAGAGGTACTAGTAAGGCCTCTTATTAACTAGTAAGGCCCTCTAGTTATTAATTACTTATCTTATTCTTATAAAATAAGATAAGTAATTCTATAACTTATCTTTATTTTTACTTATAAAACCTTAGCTATAGAGGTAGTACTAGGGGTTAGTAGGGGGTTAGTAGGGGTATAGAAAAAAAATATATTTATAAAAATTATTATTTTTAAGGCTAGATATACTACTTAAAAAAGCTTCTAATTTAGGCTTAATATGTCTTTTAAGGACTCCGCTAAGACTAAGACTTTAACTTAAAAAAACTCGTGGTTACACCCTTATTATATTAACCAGCTAGTTTAGCTTATGTTCTTATATGATAAACGCTTAAACGAAGCGGCCGTGTACTCTATTAAGAAGAACGCCCTAATTATAGCAAATCTAGCTAAATAGGAGGGCTTTATAATAGTTTAATAGGTACCACTATTCTAGCTAGCGTTAATAAAGCTAGAATATTAATCTTATTAATGGTAATAAAGGAGGGAAAAAGGGGAAAAAGGAGAAAAACATAATACTTAATTAAATTAGGTAAGTCTAAAAGAGTATATAGATTATAGTATATATACACGTAAAAATAGAGGTACCGCGCTAGTGCGACGCTAGTGGGACGTCACGTGCTCTTATACACTTAGTAAAATAGCACTATACACCTAGTAATACTCTTTAAAAAAGAAAGGATAGACTAACGCGGTGAGAATTAGGAAGAATAGGAAGCGTGTAGAATAGTGATATAATAGATAGTATAAGGTTATAGTGAGAAGAGTGCTTATATTTAGCTATATATGAAGGTGGGTTACCTATGGTTATAGGAATTATCGCTACCCTATTAATACTTAGTTATATTAATAATATAACTAAGTACTTATATACTCCCTATATAATTAAGCCCTATATCTATACTTATACCTTATATCCCTACTATAAGCTACCTATACTCTTAGTACCTCTTCCTTACTATACGCTATCTAGGCCCTAATAGGCTACCCTCTCTCTCTTAGCACTATCCCTAGCGCTCTATATATAGCCGCCCCCTCCTATCTCCTCTCCTCTTATAGTTATAGTATCCTCCTTACCTTAGTTCTATATTCTCTTAGTAACTTATACCTTTATTATATACTACTATTTTTACTTTATTTATTACCTTTATATTTACCTATAATATTATTCTTAATATTTATTCTTTAATTATTTTTTTTACTTTATTCTTATAGTTTTTTTCTTATATATACTTTATTTTCTTTTATCCCTTTATTTTTTTATTTTTTATTTATTATATATATATATCTTATTATATTATATATATTTTATTTATTAACTTCTTATATTAATACTATTTATTTATTATTTCCTTATAAGTCTATAGTTACCTTAGTTTATATTTATCTTCTTTAATCTTTATACTTTAAATAGCTATTATATTATATATTTTACTATATATCTTTAAAT
>JAEIJG010000438.1:0-27921 GCA_037289395.1 Beauveria scarabaeidicola
TTTATATTTTATTTCTAATATTAACCTTATAATTAAGACCCTATTTAGGTGTTCTTTTAATTATTAACTATATATTACTTCCTATAGTGACTTTTCTATATTTAAGCTAGATATAACTATATCTTTCTCCTTTATAATTTTTATATTTCTAATAATTTAATACTCCTAATTAGACCTACTTTAATTATTTTATATATATATACTAACCCTTAGAGGGATAATAACCTTTTATTATATTATAGACTATAGAAGCTCTTATATATAGCACCTTATTACTATAGGTTTTCTAGTGGTTCTCCCTATCTATTATAATATAACTATTAATTATTAGTTTATAATTTACTATTATACTTAAAAAACTATAAATATCTTTAAGGTTATAATACTTTTTTTACTCTTAAATCTTTAATATTTTATATTTAATAAGGCTTTAACTAAGTATTTTATATATAAACCTTATAATTACTAACCTCTTCTAATATTATTAACTTTTCTTTTTAGAGATTATATAATTAATAAGCTTAATATTAACTAATACTTTATTAAGGCTTTAGATATACTTAAGAATATACTACTTAATCCTTAGTAAGGCCTCTTTATTATTATATATACTTATAAATCCTTATATAATAATATTATCTAAGTATAAATAATATATCTCTAATATAAGCTTTATTAGTATTTTTATTATAATATATATAAATTAAATAACTAAATTAGTTATACCTTATAAGAGAGTATATATTCTAAGTAACTTAATTAGGCTAGAGAATATTATTAAATCCTAACTCTTAAGTACTAATAATACTTAATTATATCTTAAAAAGAAGTCTAATAATAATAAGACTTTATATATAATAAAATCTTCTATAATCTCTTTATAGATTAAAAGAATATTAGTATTATAGACTAATATAATATTAATTCTAATAATAGAATTAATTAGTTATAATTCTTTACTTAGTTTTATTATAAAAAAGGTAAGATTCTAATAAGGCTTATAGCTTTTTTTAAAGACTCTTACTTTAAGTTTTATCTTTAATATCTTAATAAACTTTAATAAAATACCTTTAGAGATTAAAATAGACTTTTTATACTAAGGCTTATAATTAATTACTTTTAGCTTTATAAGGGGTAAGATACTTAGATCTAAGCTATTACTCTCTTTAAAGGTCTATATTAATATAGCTTCTTAATTATAAAGTATTATAAAAAATATATTTTTCTCTTACTTTATTAAGTCTTTAATTTATTTTTTAATATTATATAATTATTCTTTATATAAATAAGTACTTTTTTAGATCTTTAAGAACTTCTTTATTAAGAAATTTATATAGTTTTTTATTTTTTTAACTTTCTTTTTTATTTCTTTTTACTTTTTCTTTTACTAATATAAGTTTTCTTTTAAAATAAAACTATTAAATATATTTAATAGCTTTACTTTTACTTTCTTTTTTTTATATAAAATAAAGACTTTAAGCTTATTAGTAAGTTACTCTTATAGATTAGTACTTAATCTTTTTTTATTTATTATAACCTTTATTTTACTTATATATTATTAAAAACTTTATTTAACCTCTTCTTTATTATCTTCTTTAAGCTTAAAAACTATATCTTTACTTTTAATCTCTCTTTTTAATAACTCTTTTTATTAAGTAAGTTTAAGATTAAGGGCTAGGGTCTATATTTATAGTAGTTAATACTAATTAAGAAACTTTTTAGTAGACTCCTAGGTTATTAGTCTTATTATTAAGATTATTACTTTTATTTTTTTAAATTATATTTATATCTTTATACCTTTTTAGTTTAGATAATATTTAAATATTACTTAAGCTAACCTTATAAATAATATTTTTAAGATAAAATCTATTAAAACTAGTATATTTATAATATAAACTTTTTATTAGATAAAGGTATTATTAAGATATAGTTATAATAATATTAATCTAATTATAATTACTTTGCTATTTAAGTAAAATATTAATATTACTTAGCTTAGTTTAATAATAACTTAGTACTTAATTATTATTTCTTAACTTATAATATTCCCCTTAATATTAAAGTTAATTAGAGCTTTAATTAACTTTTAATTAAGATTATTAATTTTAATATAAATAAATAATAAAGCTTATTATAAAGCTATTATATACTTCTTATTAAAGATATAATTTATACTTAAGTTATAAATTATTAATTATAGAATATTATTAAAAGTGTTATTAAAGTCTAAGAGTAAGATTATCTTTACCTTAACCTACCTATCTTTACCTTCTTTAATAACTAAATACTCTCTAACCTTTACTAATATAAAATACTCTTCTTTATTTATAGAACTTTTATTATTTCTAATTATAATTATACTAATATTTATTATTACTAGAGTATTCTTAAAGGCTTATTTAAAAGCCTCTTACTCTTCTAGAAAATATATAATAGCTATTAATACTTAAGATTACTTTATACTAGTAAATATTATAGAGATTCCTTTTATTCTCTTAATTTACTTTATTATATTTAGAATTCTTTATAAGAGTAATTACTTAATTAAGGGATTATATTATATAACTTTAGTAGCTATTATATTTTTTTTTTTTTAGAATCTTATTAACTAAATAATATTTTAGATTACTCTTTACTTTTTCTCTTTTTTTATTAAAAATATCCTCTTACTAAAAGTCTTTAATAAGTATATTTTTATAACTATTACTAAAGTCTTTACCTTTTACTATATTATTAAATATATATAATTACTTCCTTAAATATTTTATTATATTAATAAAAGTAGTAATTAAAGGCCTTATATTATTATTTAAAAAAATAATATTAGCTTTAGGCCTTTATTATACTTTTACTAGCTATAGTATTTTTTACTTAGGTAATAACCTATTTTAGGTATAATTAATATCCTCTTATTTACTAGGAGTAGTATTTATTTAGGGGTTTAAGGTACTTCTTAGTAATATAACTTATCTTTTAAATTTTAATATAAGGACTTTTAAAGTCTAAAGAACTATAAGCTTCTAAATTATTATCTTTCCTTAAAGCTAGACTATTAGATAAAGTAAAATAAGGTATTCTCTAATACTTCTAAGAGATAAAGTATAAGTACTTATATTATAAGTATAGAACTAAATAATAATATTTATATTTATAAACTTATATTTATTTAGATAATACCTAAGGTAAAAGTAATACTAATACTTCTTTTTTATATTAGATCTTATAGTATTAATATAGAGTTTTTATTTCTTTTTTTTATTATTACTTAATTTAATAATCTAATCCTTATCTTTAATAATAATATTAACTCTTATTAAGTTCTATATAATAGTTATAAGAAGCTCCTTATAATCTCTTCTTTTTACCTTATTTAACTCCTTATCTTTATTTATAATATAGATTACTAATTTCTCTAACCTTTTAATAACCTTAACTATCTTTAAGTTACTAGTAAGCTTTAGAGTATCTTACTAAGATACTAATCTTATATTCTTTACTTTCTTTATTACTTTATCTTTCTTTATTACCTAGACTTTCTAATTAATAGACTTTTTATATCTCTTATTTTACTAGAACTAGATATAATCTCTAATAAACTAAAAAATCCTTTAATATATCTCTTTATAAAATAAGTTATTAAAACTTATTATACTAATATTATATTACTTACTTATACTAAGATAAACTCTTAATAATATAACTAACTATAAGTATCTAGACTATTTAATTATTATAAAGAGGTCCTTATTAATTAATCTATAAAGATATTTATACTTAATAAGCTATTTACTAATTACTTAGTAATTATTTATTAGGGGTATCTTATTATACTTAGCTAACTTAATCTAAGAACTAAACCTTTCTTTAGTATTATACTTAAAGAAATATTTAATAAGTTTTAGTTTTACTTTAGCCTAATTATAACTAAAGATAATATACTTAACTTCTTTTATTATATAAATCTTTATTATCTTAAATAACTCTTTATATTTAAAAGTAATTAAAATACCTTAGATATTAAGCTAGTTATTAAACTTCTTTAAGAAATTAATAATATTATTTTTATTAAATATCTCCTTAAAGGTAGTTTATAGCTAAAAATTTACTTAGATTAAGGTTATAAGGAGGTCTTTATTATTAATAGAGTTTAAGAAGTTAGTATTATACTTAGTAAAGTCCTTTCTTAATCCTTTACTAGCCTATCCTCTACTAAGGCTAGTACTACCTACCTTCTTACCTTTTAAGGCTTACTTCTTCTTACCCTTATCTACTCTTTTTTTTACTTCTTCTTTTATATTAATCCCCTTTATAATATTAGTTAAGTTATCTAGTAAGTTAAAAATATCTTATATAATAATAAAAGTTAAGTCTTTATATAGGTTTAGTACTTTAGTATTATTAAATAATATAAATATAGTTATTATAAAAAGGTTAAAGAATAATTAGAAGATCTAATATAAACTAAAATAAAGATAAAGATAATATCTTTTTAAATAACTTAATAACTTATATTTAGCTTAATTTATATTATAAATTAGAGGCTAAGAGTTTATTATCTTTTAAAGATAAGAAAAAATTCTATTTTCCTCTTATAACTACTAATATTATAATTAATAACTTCTTATATATTCTATTAAGTAATATCTTAGTCTTATTTTAGTTTTTACCCTTAACCTATCTTTTAGTTCTTAGACTAGGGTATACTTATAGATTATTAGCTTAGTATCTTAATATTATAAGATAATATAGGCTTATTAATAAGTTAGGTATAAAGTATATTATTATTAAGCTCTCTTAACTAGATTAAGAGATAGCTCTTTCCTAAAATAACTAAGGTAGTCTTAAGATATAATTATATTTATTACTAATAACTAGGTTTTTTATAGTTATTAGTCTTATAATCTCTTACTTAATATTATCTTTTTAATTAGTATTATCTTATTTCTTTTCTTAGTTTTAAACTCTTAATTTATATCTTATTTCCTAAATACTTTTATAAGTTATTAACCTAATATTCTAATACTACTAGATAATTTAAATATTAGATATTTATAGATTATTAGTCTATTATTATTAAATTATACTAACTAAGCCTATATATACTTATTTAGTCTTATTATCTTTATAAATAAATAAAAAACTAGACTCCTTAGAAGAAAACCCTTATTTCTTTATCTAACTTTAGTTATATATTAATTCCTAGTAGGGGCTAGTAAGGCCCCTCTTCCTAATTATTTTTATTTTACCCCCCTTAGGGGGGGGGTGTCCCCTTTATCAGGCCTTAGCTCCTCCTCGTCTACTCCGTGCCTACTCCGTGTCTGTCCTACCCTAGATCCGCCCTAGGTCTAACGTTTATATAGGTCAGCCTCCATTAGTTATACACCTATTCTGCTATTTTCTTACTCTTAACTAGGTGGTCGAGCGCGCGAAGCACGTCTCTTTAGTCCCTTAGCAGCGCTATAGCGGGGGATTATTAGTCTATTATTTCTTTTATTTATATCCTAATTTAATAAATAAAGCCTACTTATAATTACTTAGCCTCTTAGCTAGTAAGCTTTTAAGTTAAACTATCCTTAGACTTTTTATTTTATTAAGCTTTTTTTAGTTTCTTTACTAAATTTCCTAAGATCTTATTATAATAACTTACTAGTACTCTTAGTCTTTAATTAGGGGTATCTTAACCTTTAATAAGGTATCTTTTTATTATAACCTTTATTATAATAAAAGGAGAGAACTATAAGAAAACCTATAATAATAAAGTATTATATATAAGAGCTTTTATTATTTATAATATAATAAAAAGTTATTATCTTTCTAAGGGTTAATATATATATATAAAATAATTAAAGTTAATCTAATTAGGAGTATTAAATTATTAGAAATATAAAAATTATAAAAGAGAAAGATATAATTATATCTAGCTTAAATATAAAAAAGTTATTATAAGAAGTAATATATAGTTAATAATTAAAAAAATACCTAGATAAGGTCTAGATTATAAGGTTAAATATTAGAAATAAAATATAAAAAAAGTAAAAAAGTTATTTTTATTATTTTTAGGGGAGGTATACTTTTTTATTAGTAATGCCTATTATATAGTATACTATAGGAATTATTTTAGACCTAATATATTATAGATTATAATATTATTAGAAGTTAAGGAAAAACTACTTTAAGCTCTTAATTATAAGGTAAATAATAAAAGTTAAATATATTATTTATATTACTTATAATATATATTAAAAAGTCCTTTTTAACTCCTTAAAATAATATTTATATAGTTATATATAATTTTATATTATTATTATAATTATTATTATAATATAATAATTAGTATAATATAGTTAATAAGCGAGCAAGCTAAATAAGTAAGTAGGCTACTATACTAGACCCTTTACCTTTTAACTATTAATAACTTAACTATAATATAAAAAAACCTCTAAAACTAATTAGAATCCTCTTCCTTACTAGTTTCTATATCTAAAGTATAAATATATATATTATATCTAGTCTAGCTATATATATTATATTACTAACTATATATTTTAACCCTTACCTTATAACTACTATAAGCTTATATTTTATCTTTTACTTAACTATTAATATCTATTTACTTCTTTAAATCTCTTATATCTTATATAAAAAATAATCCTTTAGTTTCTAATCTAGTTTTTTTAGCTTATTGCTACTTACTAATTAACTTATTTATAACCTTAAGCTTATATACCTAAGTATATAAGAATATAACCTTATATATAATAACTATTATATCTTTTTTAAAATTATTAAGTATATTAAGACTTTTAGTTAAAGAGTTATTTAGATAATTAATATTTTTTTAGAATTAAAGACTATAAAACTACTTTAATTAATACTTAGTATCTAAGAGACCTAAGAACTAGCTAAACCTAGATATAAGTTTAGAGGACTTAGTATTATAAACTTTAGTTTTAAGGTAAAAATAACTTTTTTAGGATTAAAAGAGATAATTCTAGTACCTTAAAAACCACTTTAGATATTTTCTTTTATAATAAACTTATTAAAAGTATTAAAAAATATAAAGAAAAAGTCTTTTTTAATAATATATATAATATTAGCCTTTATAAGATCTTTAATTTATTACTTATAAGTCTTTTTAAGTAGACTAAAATAACTAATATTTAAAGGCTAGAGTATATAAGAAAAATAAGTAAGTATATAAAGAGTAATAATCTTATTCTCTTAGTAGAAAAGCTTAAATATAATTAAATAATAACTTTTATAGTTATCTAAGATAAAAAGGTAATAAGTACCTTTATTTTAATCTTTTATATATTTATAAAAATATCTTATCTAATCTATATTAATTTTATTTATTATCTAGTTAACTATTTAAGCTTATATTAATATACTAATTAAGAGGTAAGTACTTATTTTTATACTAAGGTATAAGGTAATTTTAGCCTTTTACTATAATATATAATAGTATTATTAAGCCTTAGGAATTTATTACTTAAATTATAATAACTTATTTCTTATTACTAGACTATATTACTTTTACTTTTCTAACTTAATTAAAGCTTATAATAATTATTTTTATTATAATAAAGCCTATTAAAAACCTAGTCTTATTAAAGTTATAAATATTAGACTTTATAATATTATATTTTATAATTATATTTTTAAGAGTATAAACTAGTTATAAATTATAATTAGATCTTTATATTTAGCTCTTTAGTAATTATATTTTTATTAAAAATATATAATAAGCTCTAGTTATTATTATATAAGGTTTTTTATCTAGTATACTCTAATATATTTACTATTATATTTAAAGAGTAGTAGATTTATTATATCTTCTATATTTATATACTAAGAGAGAAGTCCTTATAAATCTAGCTAGAGAATATACTTTATTATAGCTCTCTTTTCTAAATTAGTAAGCTTCTTTAAATTAGTTATATAATTATATTATATAATTTAACTATTATATTATACTTATATAGTTAAATATAATATATTATAGACTAATATAGCTTACCTATAATTTAATTTTAAGGTTTTTCTAATAGTATTAAGAGTAAGAATAATTCTTACTTCTTTTAATATATTTTCTATAAGTAGTTATTAAGTAATATATATACTAAGATAGAAGATAGTAAAACCTAGTAGAGTGGCCCGCTCGCTTATTTAGCCCGCTCGCTTATTAACCACGTTATACTTAGTAATATATTTTATTAACCTAGCCTTATAAGTACCTTAATATTCTCCTAATATACCCGTACCTTATAAGTTACTTATTTAGTGCCTTTTTACTCTTTCTAGTGCTTAACTTTTAGTAAGGAATAAAGAGAAATAAAGAGGTATCTCTAGCTAGATTTAAACTAGCGATCTATATACTAACCTATATAGAACTCCCTAATATATAATTATTATATTATAGAGGTATATAGTATAATACTTAATATATACTCTTTAGTTTCTTTTTACTTAAACCCTAACTTATAGTTACTTTAACTTTCTCCTAACCTTCTCCTAGTCCCTTATAGGGAACTTATTTAGCGCTTAACTACGTTTTTAGTACTTAACTTTTAAGAAGAAAGGAAAAAGGAAAGAAGAGGTATCTCTAGCTAGATTTAAACTAGTGATCTATATACTAACCTATCTAGAACTCCTTAAAAGATTAAATATAGAAAAAGTAAGAAAGCTATTTTTATTATTTTTAAAGAAAATAATTCCTTTTCTTAATAATAGCTATAATATAATATATTATTATAATTAAATATATTTAATATATAAACCTTAAAGACTATAATAAATACTTTATTTAAGTTTAATATAATATTTTTATATATTTTTAGTTTATAAATTAATAATTTATTCTTATAGATTATTTATTTATATTTTTAATATTATAATTATAAATATTATATTAAGAAGAAGTTAAAATATTATATATTTCTTAATTATAATCTATAACTATATTAAGTCTTTTATTAAAAAAGAACTTTTATATTAGAAATTTAAAAATAAAATAAAACCTTTATCTCTTTTAAAAGAAATCTAGAAGAAAAATAATATATTAATATAAGTTATTAATAATAAAGAAAAGAAAAATAGAGAGGAAGAAAAACTAACTATTTTAAAGTAACTAAATTAACTAATATATAATATAATATATCTTTTAAAATCTCTTCTTAATACTTTTTACTATTCTATACTTTATAGAAGTACTAATTAATATTAGAAGTATATAGGTAGCTTCTAGCAATATATATATAAAGAAGGTATAGTATTATTATAGATTATCAATTAAGGCTATTTATAAGTTTATTTATATATATAGGTTATTTATATAAAACTAGGCTTAATTAGGATTTAGGGTTATTAGGTATAGCCTTTAGCTTCTAGAGCTATAGTAGCTATAATAATAATACTAGGTATAGATATAAGTAATTAATGGATTATTGATTATTATAACTATCTATGTACTATTAACTGTTTTATATATATGATATATAGAGCATGTGCGTACTATCATTGCTAGCGGCACTTGTGCCGGAATAAACGTAATAGGGAGGGGTAATAGGGCTAATACAGGAGGGACGATTATTCGAGAGAAAGTTTGTTTTTTAAAAGAAACGAAAAGTAAAATCAATATTAGACGGAAATATAGCTAGTCCTGCGGGGAAGTGGTCTAGGTTTATCCCGCCCTTATCGGGCGCGAATATATAGGATTTAATAGAACGAGAGCACGCTTAGAAGTTTATCTTTAGATATATAGTGGAGTTACGCTAAATGTATATAGTTAATATAGTGGGTGGACAAAAGTCTGCGACCACCCGTCCTACTAAAAATATATGTGATTTCTTTACTTACACTTTAACTAATTATAGCCCCGCTAATAATTTTCTTATAATAATAAAAACTTAAAAATAAGTAATTTAGATAATAAAGTTATATTAAGCTATTTTTTTATTTTACTTATTTTCTTTAATTTATAATAAAATATTCTAAAAGTAATAAAATTTATAAAAAATAAAAATTTATTATAGTATTATTTTTTTAAGAATTCTTAACTAATAATAGATAATTAAATTATTTATAAAACCTATATAATATAATATATAATTAATAAATTATCTTTCTATATTTTTAATATAGTTTTTTATATTATATTAAAAAAGTTATATAACTTTTAAAACCTTTAAAAACCCCTAATCTATAAAAGATATTTTATAATTTTATAATTAATTCTATAAAATAGTTTATATTATTTTAAAAGTTTTATTAGTTAATTAAAGGACTAAATATAATATTAATAATTATTATAGATTTTTAAGTATTATATATATTATTTCTTTTTAAATATAAATTCTTTAGTACTAGTATCATAGCGTTTTAGGGTGGTCGCAGACTTTTGGCCTATTACTGTATGAGGAAAACAAATTAGAGCCAGAAGGAGTATTCATGCATGCACTAACTAATAAATGATAAGTGATACTGATGGAGGCAGCAACTTCAAGTGTGTCAGGCCCGACACCGGGACGGTGCCGGCGCCGTTCCAGGAGGGGTTGCTGAAGAGTAGCACTCCCGTTGTAGAGTCCTACGAGAGACATGGTGGCTGTGGCATGCCAATCATTGGACGGGGGACATTATAGAGAGCGCATCAGCGGGGCTGTGACGTGGTGATGGCGGCGACGGCGAGAGTCGAGACCATCAGGGCGAGAGAAATTATTGGTGATGGTGTATCGACGTGCGCCAGTAGTAAGTGCGTGGCGCACGGGGTAGTTATTCTTGATTTGATGTCTTTCCAGTGGGAAAAGGGCGGAGTCGATTGATGGTGCAATTTCTTGGCTACCTGATTCGGGGTAACCTTAACCTATAGTTACCCTAACCTTCTCCTAACTTTTTCCTGCCCTTATAAGTTACTTATTTAGCGCTTAACCGCTCTTTTAGTGCCTAACTTTTAGGAAGGAAAAGTAGGAAAAGAAGAGGTACCTCTAGCTAGATTTAAACTAGTAATCTATATACTAACTTATATAGAACTCCCTAGTATAGAACTACTATATTATAAAGGTATATATAAAGAATTAATTAATTTAAAAAAGTAAAATAAGAAAAGTAAAATATTAATAAAGATTTATTAATAATATAATTTATTTTATAATATTAATTTTATATAATTCTTTTTAAAAAGAATGTATTAGTATAAAATATAAATTTATTTTAAACCTTTTATAATATTATACTTAGACTAAATACTAAATCACTAACTAAGTAACTAGTAAATTTTAATAAATTTATTAGCACCTTAGGCGAACCTCCCCTAAGCTACTAAGCCAGGCCGCTAGCGCTGATAGGCACATCATCTACTGACATTGACAGCTGCAAGATTACCATCTTGAGTGTCTATTTCGACATTCAACCACCACTGCTTCCATCACGGTATCACGGTTATACCAGCACTTGTCTGCCGCCAGTCAGCAATGCGTCTTTCCGGCCTCCAGAAGGAGGTTCTAGCCCTCTACCGTCATTGTCTTCGCGAGAGCCGCAAGAAACCCGAGGTATCTGCGTTGCCCCGCCCCAAACGCGCTCAGTTCGGCTGCCTCTCCGGCTGCAACATCATTAGCACCGCTTTTCTAACAGGCCAATTCTTTTTCGCAGGCCACTAGATCGCATTTTCAAGCCTTTGCGAGGTAAGTCCGTTTGCTGCCCGATGTGTTTTTCTGGGCGTCGCTGATGGTCGCCTTCCAGGTCAGAATTTGCAAAGAGTCGAGATATCGACAAGCGAGACTTTGTAGCCATTGAGTTTCTACTGCGCAAAGGAAAACGTCAGCTTCAAGTATACTCCTCTCACGGAATCAAGGACATTCGATAGCCGTGCTCCTGCCCTCGCCATGTCTGCCCTCGTGCCGTGGCTTGGGCAACTGCTGCCGTTGCAGCTTTCCCCCTCCGCCTCGCTTCCCTGTCACAATAGTCGCCTTCTTATCCTCTCTGCAAAACTTGCATTAGTGTTATTTGTACTCCTTTTCTGCCATCCCATGCTTAGGCCTCTTTATTACGCAACATACTTCACGGACCTCATCCGTACGCCCCTCTCGCAGAGCCTATTATGGCTCCCCTAGCTTCCATCCCAGAAGGCAGCAACTCGCATACTTCTGCCCATTCCAGCAAATTAGGTCTCCTGAAAAATACCTCTATCAATACACATCGCCCACATACCAAAACTTTCACTGCATCGCGACGTCACACTCGCACGCGCTACCAAAGACCGAACAATCGGGAAACCTTCGCAGCCCTGCTTGGCTCCTCGTCCTGGGCGAATCGTCCACCAGAGCGGCCTACCAAAAGCACTTTTGAGAATCTACATACTACCCCTGCGGATACGTTCGAAAAGCATGTGGAACCATCCGATTCCTCCTTTGACCTGGATTCTTTTCCCATTCCACCGTCGACGTCGTCAACTTTGTCAAGTCACGGTACTAGACCACCGACGAGCCATGGCTCATCCGCATCTAGAACAACACGTGGAACATACCTGAATCAGAAACTCAGGACGTCCACTGGTCGCCGCCACTATGCTCGAGTTGATGGTGCAAACGACCCTCCTAGCTCCTCAAACCGAGCCTCGGTGGACTCAGCACTGGTAGATGCCATCACCAGAAACATTGTTCAGCAGCTTCGTGCAGCGTCTGTCGTCCAGTGTGGGCGGCATCAAACGAATACAAACGCCCCGGCAGATCGTTCTAGCTTGTCGCGAACCTCGAGTCAGCAGGAGGCAGTCGACCGCTTTACCAGTGACCTGAGGCAATATGCCAAGCGTCGCAGAAAAAAGGAAACAACCATTCCCACAAAACAATCTGCTGCAACTCTTCGAACTGTATCGGCCCTTATGCCATTTCGTTCCGAGTTTGAACTTGCCGGCCTCGCCGTAACTTCCAAAGACCAAGCCAACCGCATCGACAGCTACATCACCAAGGCTGTCGAAGCGAGGGTACCAGCAGAGGCAGGCCCGTCTAGCAAGCCTCACCCAACTCGAGGCGACAGATTCAAGCCTGCCTTAGGGGGACCTTCACAGGTAGATGGAACTGATGATACGGGCCCCAGTGATAGCCCCAATACCGAAATTTCTTTTGCGCCTTCTAATGGCATGGACGAGTGGCGCTATGCGATGATTGACGAAGTTCCGAAAAAGAAGAAAAAGGCAAAGACAACTACAGGCAAAAAGTCCAAAAAACACTGTCTCCATTGCTTCGACCACAGTCCTTCCACGGCAACGGAAGAAGGGCGGGCTCATCCCCGGAAGTTACCCACTGCCCCGGCACCAAAGTTTCGTGGAGGCATCGGCCCCCCTCCGCCCGTGCCGCCGCCGCCCGTGCCGCCTCAACGACCGCCTCGGCCGGAGGTTGGGCTATTCGATGTCGAGCCTGCTGGAGGGCCGCATGCATCACAAGAAATCCCAAGTTCTGAGAATCATGCACTCAGCCCCAGAATGCTGCCTTCATGGCCAGGTAACAAAGATAAAGAAAAGGCCCCAAACATTGTCAGGCGACGCTCGACGCACCCACGTGCCATAGTCGCACAACCGGACGGTTCAACAAGCAAGAGAAAGTGTTCCAGCCCCAAAAGGCGTATACCGCACGAAACTACGTCCAAGCAATATGACAGGACGTTGCATCAAGCAACGCCTATAGATTTGAAGGCAGCTGTTGAAGAGGCCAGGAATGGTACAAAAAACGACAACTTCACTTCTTCAAGGCAGCCAGAACTGCGGGACGACCTTGCCGACCATATTAGTATTTGCTGCAGGAGCAGCAGGGGCGTGCCGTCGCGAGCGAATGCCAGACCAAACATCCCTCGACGTACTTCGTCCATGTCACAGTTTATGTTTTCTTCCGAAATTGATTTTGATGACAGGGAGATTACTGATCGCGATGTACTTCGAGGTCTTCACATTGCAGCATCTGCCGCCTGCGATGAGGAAGTGGACGCATTTGTGCGCAACCAAACTGGTCTTCGCATTCGCCGATTTTTGGCGGATCTCATGACGTTGGAAACGCTCGCAGTCAATCCCCCGTTAGACAAGAAACAATGGGCTCGTCAGCGACGGGCAGAAATGAGAAAGCTAAAGCAGCAGATGCGGCGTTCTTGCGAGATCAATCGCATAGGGCAGGCGAATCATTTATAAGTTTTGTCATTATCTTCTTGAGTAGCCGAGGAGATCGGCGTGTATGAAGAGGCACAGTGGCGCGCAAAATATACATTCTATAACACTATAGACATGGTGGCGTCAATTATTGATATGATATCCCAATGCATCTAGATTTGGCTATCTCTCGCGCAGCTGTGTGGCGTAGCCGCGTAGGTACATAGAGGTAGGCTGCCAGTTCATCAGTTGTCTGCACAGCCCCGCACAAAAGCCGCTGTACAGTTAGTCGCCGCGTCACTTCATCATCCTTTCACCAACCCGCCATGGACGCTTCCATTAGCCGACAGGCCGTAGAGGCGGCACGAGACAACTTTACAGTCGCCACGGGCGATTTTGAGCACTTTCTACGATGCTGGTCACAGCAAGACTGCGGCCGCTGCATCAACACGGCTGAATGCTCATGGTGTCCCTACGTATGCCTGCTTGCACTCCCCTCTCCCCGCACACACCATCTATATATTTTGCCATGTTGCTGACCAAGGACCCCTCCGAATTCTACAGTCGTGGGCGTGCGTTCCCAACAAGCAGCAGCCGGCCCTTTTCGCACCCCTCTACCACGAGGACATTTGCCCCGCGCGCGCCGAGCGGTGGGAACTGCGCTCGAAGCCGTTTGGGTGCAGCGTCTCGACGTACACGGTACTGAGCACCGCCGTCGCCGTCAACGCGACGCTGCTGGTGGTTCTGCTGCTCTGGCTGTGCGCGCTTGCGCTGCGGCGGGTAAGGAGGAGGAGCAGGAACAGGAACAGGGCGGCGCTCGCAAGGCAGCGGTTCGTGGGGACGTTGTGGGCGACGGTGCCAGACGAGTCGCAGCGCGGTGGTGGCGAGACGCAGCCGTTGCTAGTAGGCCGATGAGGGGGGACACCTTCTCCGGCACATTTCATTCGAGCATTGTTGCCATGTCAGCCGGTAATGTTTTACTTGTTTAGATTTGAATATCAAGGTTGTTGAGCAAGGGGTTCGAGGCTCGGTCAGCCAGAGCTGACGGGCGGGATTATGGCCACCTCGTCAGCCGCTTGGATAAGCACGCCCTCATCATCACCGCTGGGCACGTCTACGTAGTCGAGATTGACGGTCACGAGGCACGAGTCGAGCACGCGGGCGCGGATCCCCGGGTGGCGGGCCTCGACGGCCGCGAGCAGCCGGCCAAGTGGCGTGGGCGCGGAAAAGGCCTCGCTCTCCTTGCCAGTGTAGGAGCTGGCGGCCGCAAAGTACAGCACGGTGCATTGACCAGGAGCGGCGGCCATTGTGAGGGAATTATTGACGAGAATCTCTGTTCTATTTTGTATCGAAGTCCTTTTTTTTTCCGCAAGGTTAGCACACGAGTTCAACGCCAATGAGATTATTGTGAAGACATATTGCAAACAATGGGGTTTGGATCAGAGATCTTGGTGATAAATTTGACATCAGTAGAGTCAGGTAATACATGCTATAAGGCATCATTCCAAACGGGGGGGCATGTGCAGCAGCAAAGGGGAAAAAGTATTTAACTTACGTTTTCGAACGAGTGTGAGTGTGGAAAGGAAAGGTTAAAAAGACGAAGGGGCTGCCGAATATTTTGAAGTGGCCTACGAGACCGCCCATCACGTGGGGCTAACTAGTCTCGTGACTTGTAATAGCCGCTTGATGGGTATATTCATTAAATAACAGACATAGGTGCAATTTTGCGTAAAGGAGCCTTGATCAACTAGTTGCTATTTGAGGATTTTTGTTTGCCTTATTTCATTCCCATTTGTGGATGGGTTCTGGTTGCGGCACGGGGGGGACTTCTTCCCCCCTTGTGAATCATCATTCCTAGACCTTACTTTTCAGCCGCGCTCAGCCGGCTTCACTGATATCACAATAAGATTCAAAAACGACAAACCTCCAACCAGCATACAACAATTCTCCACCACTCTGAAATATCACAATGTCTGACAAACGCGTTTACCTTACCTACTCTAGAAATCTTAATACCTCAACAATTCTCAAGTGCTCATTCTCGAAGGCTACACCGTCGTCTGTTTCCTTGCAGATGTCGACCAGGACGAGGACTACGAGGCTGTCGAGAACAAGGCCCTTGCTCTCGGCGCCGAGCGCATGGTAATTGATAACCTGCAGCAGGAATTCGCCGATGAGTTTGTCTTCCGCGCCATTCAGTGTACGAACCCCACCGAGCTCGGCTCCCCGCACCTTGTCTGACCCTCGCAGGCAACGCCAATCCAATCTTAAGTGAATGTTAGCTTTTAATCTGTAGCAAGGCCGATGCTGTGAATTGACACCGTCGCCATGTACGCCAAGCTACTGGGAAGGGGAGCCGTGGCTGAGAATGCTGCAGTTGTACTTCTTGGCGGCACCTGAGCGCGAGCGATGCAGAGACGGGCGAGATAACGGTCCTCGAGGGAAGAGCTGTGCAAGAGACATCGACTCACATAGTACAGCCAAGTCCGTCGAACTCGCCTGGAAGGCCTGCAACCCTTCTCTCTCCATCATCGCACCTTGGAGAGAGCCTAAATTCTTCAACCGCTTCCAGTTAGTGCTCCTCAAGTCAATATCGGAAACGGTGTATTCTATGCACTTTGGGAAATTTTCTTATCTTTCGCAGGGGCCGCAAGGATCTCCTCGATTTTGCCAAGGAGGATAACATTCCTGTGTCTTCAACTCCCAAGGCTCCTTGATCTATGGATGGTGCGCCAAACTGTTGAGCTTGTCTAAAACCTGTCTCTAACATACTCGCAGGCAACCTCTGGTTTCCTGACCATCCAGGCTATCCGCCTAGAGAAGTATGGCGCGGCCAAGATCAAGGCTGGCGAGCCTCTTGTCGGCTCGTAGTAGATGGGCACGGCGGCTCGGGCCACGAAACGTCGCTTCCTGTAGTTGGTGCCAGAAGATGACCTGTTACGGCGGTCGACAACGCAAAGTGGCTTAAATGGAATTCTTACCTACTTTTAGGTATCTTCCTTGATGTTCTAGACTATAACTACCTAAGGAGATATTTTAGTTGTCTAATGAAACCATGTTATACTTGATGATAGAAATAATTCTTGAAAAATAATTCTTTCTTTACTTTTCATCTAGTTTTCCCTTTTAATAGAATATTACCTAGGATGAAAAAAAATACGATTCGTTCAACCTCATCTATTTCCTCCGCGAGAAATGGGTGCTCTTGCTGCGTGATTGGCGTTGCTTCGCGGCTTGTGTACAGTCAATGCATGCGTCACGAGCACTAGCAACACTGCAAACGGTTAATCTGGTTATAGATTAGGATGTTTCCACGTATAAAAAGTATCCATCAAGAACTGCCAATGGGTATCGCTAATGCTCTCACTACCACCCATGATCACGCCAGCTTGGCCATGCGCCCCTCTAGATCCTTCACCCAACCTTCCATGACTGTCATGTTGCCCTTGACAGTAGAGTCACTCTCCTTCATAGTCTCCTCGAGCTTCTGCAGGCCCTCGCTCCACTGCTTCAACTCGGCCGTCATGTCGGCCTGCCTCCGCTCAATCTGGTCCAGCGTTTGGCTGGCCGCGGCCGCGTCGGCGTGGATGGCGCGCAGCGAGCGCAGGCGGTCCAGGAGCGGGGGCAGCATCGGCGCCAGGCTCTCAATCGTCGGCAGCACGGCGTACAGCGCGTTGATCTTGGTCTCCTGCTCGGCGGCGTCGTCCGCCTGCGCCTGCGAGGACGGTCCGCTGGCCTTGCCGAGCTCCTCGCGCAGCGCCTTGGCCTTTTCGCGGGCGTCGTTGAGCTTGTCCTGGTCCGAGGCCAGCGTGCGCACGCGGCGGCTGATGGCATCCAGGTTTGCGGTGGAGGCTTGCGCAAGCGTGGCAATCTGCTTGTCCATGTTGTCGAGCGTAGGGAGGATGGCGCGGGGCAGGCCGCCCTCGCCGGCTTCGGCAGACACGGATAAGCTGATGCCCAGGCCCTTTTCGAGGGCTAGCAACCGGCGGTCAAAGTCGGCGGCTTTTGCGAGGGCATGAGTCTGTTCGTACGTCGGCGCGTATGTTATAGTATACGTAGGGCCACCAATTTCCTTTTCTGTCGTGCCCTCGTCGGCCGTGGCAGTGTTGGCTGTCACTGTATCGCCCGTCACGGCGCTGGGCATCGACATGCTGGTGAGCAAGTCGCTTAGAGACTGCAGCCGCGTATCCTCGTGCGCATCCGGTGATCCCTTGAGCGTGGCATACTCGTCTTTTGCCTCTTGTACCTCGCGTGTCAAACGCGCAATGCGTCGCTCCAGACTTTCCTCATCGTCATCGTCGGACAGGTCGCCGAGTTCGGTGGTGCCGTCCTGCAGGATGCGCTGACGCCGGCTCGATGTCTTGTATGACTTGCGCTTGCCATCAACGCGATCGGAAAAGTCTACACCAGCCGTGTCGACAGCCGCAGGTTCGAATCGCGAGCGAGCCTCGCCAATGCGTAGTCTGGAGCGCGAAATGGCCTCTGTGTCGTCATCGACGTCGTAAAACTCATCGTCCGATTGTGTACGCGCTGCAGCGGTCTGTCCATCATTAGAGAGGCTTCGATCAGCTATGCAGAGGTGTACGCACAGGTATCGTCGAGTTGTCGTCTGTCAATTCGGGTGTCTCGTAAATGTCGGGAGCTGAAAGGTCCTGCGATGCGATGATTAGCCCTGAGCTTGCTGTGAGAGTTGTATTCTTACCAAATCCGGCAAATTTACATATTTTTTGTTGAGCGCCATTGTGCCATACGCCAAAACCCCCCGTTGTTCAGGTGTTGATGCGTAGGTTGTTGAAGCTGTGACAGAGCGGCTTCTGGACGTCTAGGGGTTGTCGCTGCCAACCCCACCACCTTTGGCTACCTAATAAGTCGAGTGCCACGCCCAGGAACATAATCCCGATCAATTAATACCTACCCAACAGAAGGAACTTGTTTAAAGATTTGAATTTTTTGTCTGGTCATTGATTACTGTTTATCGAGCAGCAAGGCACCAGAATTCGACTTGGTGTTGGATTTCTTTGCTCTTGGCACCTGGTTTCGAGTGTCGTGTACGGGTGTAGGTAGTACGTAGGACCCACCTGCGTGACAGCGCACAACGCGTCTCTCAACGCGGCCGACAAGTCGTTCGCAATCAATTGGTGCGCCATCGTCAGCAACGGCCGCTGCCCACGATGCAATAGCTGATACTTGAGGCTTGCAATTACGCCGGTGCCTTGGTCATTCCTCTCCGCCAAGAATCCGCCTGTGCCCTCCGCAGCTATGAGTAGACGAGTCGGCTTGACCGCCAACGCTCCCGGCCTGCTCAAGACTGTGGGCAATCGCCCGCGACGAGCGCCGAAAGCGCCCGTTGCCGACCATGATCCGCCACAGTCCTCAGATAACGGAGAGGACTCGCTCAGCGAGGGGACGGTTCAGGCTGCTAAAGCCAGTGACCGAGCCGCCTCTCCGAAACGCAAAGCCTCAATCCGGCCACCGTCGCCGCTGGACAGCGACTTGGATAACTCGGCGGATGAAAGATTACAGAGGGCCGCCATCAAGTCGACGGACTTTGCATCGAAATCATCACAGGCCAAAACTACTCTGACGAAACGGCAAAGGGTATCAAAGATACCTGAGCCTGAACGTCCACAAAACAAGGAAAAGCTACAGCCGGGGAACCATCTGAAGACCAAATGGGGCTTTCTAGGCCAAAAGCAAGTCAAAACTACGTATGGAAAGCGCGCAAGAGGCTCGCAAAGTAGTCAGCCAGGTTTGTTGCGTTACCAGTCACTCACGCTGTGCATTACTGATATGGCCAGGCTCATCACAAGGCAGCAACAAAATTCACATTCCCAGTTCATTAGAGAGTCCACAAAAGAAGAGACTGTCAAGAAGGATTGTTGTGCCGGAGAAGAACATGCTATCGTCCCCTGGCAGCTCTCCGAAGAAACTCTTGACCGATTTAAACGGCAACGCCGACAGCGAAGATGAGGACAGCATTCTTGCGCCGTTGAAATTGAACAAGGGCTCCAAAAAGGGCAAAAGGAATCCGTCTCCGCCATCATCGCCACCACGAGCCGTTTTCAAACTACCGCGAGACTTTCTGAGCAGATCACCAGGTGGCAAATCACCCATCAACGACGCACAAGACGACGCCAGGCTCTCCTCCGACCAAGACGACGGCGAGCCATCCACGCTCAAGGTGCCAGAGGAGCCCCCCGCGCTGCTGCCGCCGCCGCCGCCGTCGTCGGCCAAGTGCCCCTGGTGCGGCGAGGCCGTCGACCGCGCGTTGCTCGACGACTTTTTCCACGGCAGGCGCCTCAACGTGCACATGCAGACGCGCTTCTGCCAGCTGCACAAGCAGCGCGCCGCCGAGCAGACGTGGCGGGACCTCGGCTACCCGACCATTGACTGGGACGCCTCCGAGGCGCGCTTCGCCGCGCACCGCGAGCACCTGCACGCCGTCATCGTCGACGGCCGCGGCTCGCACTTTCGCGAGGCGCACGCGCGCAACGTCGAAAAGGGCTCCGCGCGGACCATGCTGCGCCGCGACGAAAACTTTAACCCGGGCTACTACGGCCCGCGCGGCTTCAACGCCATGTGCGACTTTCTCGTGAGGACGTTTGGCGATGCGCTCAAGGACCGCGCCGTCAATGACAGGGTCATTGCGGGTCGCGGGTCCGCCGCGTTTATACAGGCCGTGCTGGTGGCGGAGCTGGGCGTCCGGCTCATCATGGAGGATCTGGAGCTGTCCGAGGCAGAGGCCAGGCAGGTCATGGAGGACAGCAAGGGCATCGGAGAACTTGTACAGCCAGAGGTGGAAAAGTAGGCGTGCGCGGCAACAAGTATGGGCGCCGGCAGGCCTCGATATACCATAGACATGTACATCATCATCATCATCACAACAGCGTCAAATCCAGTTGTCACGGGATTCATCACTTTTTTTGGGGGGTCCTATCTTTGCATTCATTATCGTACATTTGCTACAAAATATGAATTCGCTATAAACCAGCCAGCATGCTCTGAATGCCCATCGACGACGCATCGTCGCGCCGCTGCACAAACGCCTTAAAGTCCGCCTTGGAGAGCTTGCCCCGGGCGGCCGTCTGGCCGGGCACCAGACCCCTCGACTTTTCGCGGAGCGCCTCGGCGCCGACAATGAAGAGCGAGCCAATCTCGGTGAGCAGCTCAACCGCCAGGCCGATATCCTTGGCGAGCGGCCAGTCGCGCATCATGGACACGTACTTTGCAATGTCCTGCGTCACCATCAGGCCGCCCGTGGCGTTGACCTGAAACTTTTTAAAGTGGTCAAACAGCAGCCGGTGCAGCTCCGTCGCGAGCTCGCTGAGAAACTTTTCGAGGTTTTGGCCGTCAATGGCGGCCGAGGCGTGCTTCTCGGCGCGCCCCAGAAAGTTGCAAATGGCCAGGCAGGTGGGCGTCTGCAGCGACTCGAGCTCGAGGTCCTTGGGGCGAAAGTCCTGCTTCTTTTGGCCGCCGAGCGTCTTGGCGACGTAGTTGACAATGACGTCTATGGATATGTTGATGACGGCATTCGTCTTCTTTTCAATGTCGTCAATGGCCATCTTCTTTTGCGCCTCCATGCTCTTGCGCACAGTGGTGTTGGATTCGGCAAGGCGAGTGAGCACCGTACTGATGAAGCGGTCCGTAATGGCGGAGATGGTGACAGCGGGGCGGATCGCTGGCAGATACGACATGTCCGGCTCTGTCTTGGAGTTTTCTAGAATGGTGGCCTGCATGTGAGCGGCATCCAGTGCCGTTTGAACATAGACTTGTCCCATGTTGGTGACCAGCAGGTTCAAGAAGACACTCATGTCCTTGGGTGTCTCGACCGCGGTTCCTAGCTCCAAAGTACGTTGTACACTCTCAGCAAGCCACTTGAGCATGCGCTTGGCGTTTGCCACGCTCAGTGTCCCGTCGTCTTCGGAGAGCTCGATTTCATTCTTATTGTCCTTTTCTGCAATGCCGGCGACGCGCAACATGGTGGCCTTTTGTGTGGGTGTCAAATCTGACGACTCGAGACGCTCCAAGTAGGCGTCTTTGGCAGACGCCATGAGTTGTGTGCCCTGTTGAGCGAGGGACGCCATGAACCCAGTGGGTGCCTTCTTCTTGCGCGAATGATACATTGTAAACTTGAATAGCAGCGAACTGTACATTTCATCGATGCTCTTCTTTTCTCTTTCAATGTAGAGGTTACCAACCAGATAAGGGACAAACAACTCGTCTAGTTGCTGGTCGAGAGCCTGTGCAATCTGGCCTGAGCACGGCTCTGGATGCTCAGTGAGACCGTGGATTTTGAGATCCTCAACCAAGCAGCTGATGTAACTGCGGGACGAGTGAAGAGAGCGCAAAAAGGCAAGCGACGACACAGTATCGGCCTTGTCCAGAACCTTTTCCAGACGCTGCTGGATCGATTGTTGGAAAACACGCTGGATAAACTTTGTCAAGACGGTCTCGTAGTAGGGAAAGGCTCGCTTGATGATGAATGATTCTTCTTGCATGACAATTTTGACTTCATCAACGAGTGACTGCAAGCTGGCCTCGACACCGGGAGGAGTAGCATCAGGGTCCGCAATAGGCTCCCAGATATCTGTATCAGCAACGACCTCATCATTCATCAATTGGTCGCGATCAATGAAGAACTGGTGCTGGTTGACAAAGGTCGCAATAACACTCGCTCCGCCGTTAAAGTCGTACAACACCTTGGCGCATTCCATCATGTCGTCAAAGTTTTGTTTGCGATAGCTGTCGTTGAACTGTTGTAGTAGATCTTGCTCGAGCGACTCGCAAAACTTTTCGAGAATTTCCCTCGTGTTGTGCGTTTTTATTCCAGATACATTGCTGCTTCCGTTGGCATTGCCGTTTCCGCTGTCATTACCAATGGAGCTCCTGCGCTGGCCATTGGCATGACCCCAGGAGGCAGGGTCAAGTTGCTGGGAAATGCGCATGAGCTGGCGAGCAATGACAGCGCAGCGAATCTTATTTTCGGCACCACCTTGCCGGCGAATATCCTCCAGCGACGCAAGGAGGCCGGTGTCGCTGATTTCGCTCCAGCACTGGATGAGAAATTGGGCGTCCTGCGCACGCCGTCGCTTTCGGTCCAGATCCTCTAGCTTTTCACCAATTTGAACAGCAACATTGCCTTCGCCATCAGCTTCTTTTTTCGTCGGGTATTGGTTCGTCTTGCTTGATGCTACAGTTCCGTCGAGAGCCTCAAAGGAGCTTATGGACTGGTCGAGCTTCCTGCCTAGGGTGTCCAATGTCTGGTCGTGTTGTACTTCAGCTCGTCGCACTTGTGACAAGAGTTCGGATTCCTTTTCTTGAAGCTCGTCTCCAAGGATGGCCAGCTGGCTCAGAGCATCTGGCAATTGTTAGCAGTGGCCTGGACGCTGAATCGAGGTCGACGGCGCGTACTCTCAAAGGTTCGGATTAGCGGCTTCGCGTCAAAGGCCGGTTGCGCTGGCCCTGATCTTCGATTAATGGGAACGGCGCTCTCCGCCAAGCTGTCGACAAAGTCGCGGACGATAAAGTCCTTGTTGGAGAAGTTCTCGAGGGTGAAGCTGGGGCCTTTTGGGAAGAGGCTCTTGGCCCCGGTGCTGGTTCGGTCCATGGTAAGACGCGGGCTTGGGCGCAGCCCGAATGTCTACATGTGCCGACACGTAAACGTTTTACTGAGCACTGCCGCGGTTATCCCAGTCCTGGGGATCTAATGCCGCTTGGCGCTGTCGTGTAGATGCGGGTGTCACTGCGTTACTGCACTGCTTCTCGGACAGCGGAGGCGCGTTGACGGCTCAGCCCCACGACTATTTAACAGCTCAGCCCCACGACTATGTGGCTCCTGCGCCACACTGAGCAGACGCAAGCACATGCTCGGCTCGGCTTGCCGCTATTGCTCATCTTTTGGACAGCAACACTTTTTCCCCTGCAACCCTTGACCTGCCGTTCGTCTTTGTTTTTTCTCTTTTCTTCTTACTTTTCGCCATTTCTTACCTCGTCTGCCTCCAATTTTGAAATGCCCGTCACCGCCAAGGCCCGCAAGGCGTATCGCGCCGACGCAAAGTCCAACCATACGCTCTTGAGCCAGCAGGAGAGGACACGGTTGATCCAGGTACGTCGGCTCGACGTCATCGCGAATATCTGTGCTAACGGTGCAGGCCCATCTGCCTCCTATCAACGATAGCCCGCCCGTGTCCAAAAATAACAGCCAACAAAAGTCGCACCTGGGCGTGCGCCGCTTCCTGAAGCATGCGCTCTTCGTCTTTGTCTTTGCCATCCTGCATGGCGTCTTCTCCCTTTACATCCGTCTCCGACAGGCGTGGAACATTGTGCGCTACCAAATATCCTCCATTCTGTACTATCACCATGGAACTCCAGAATACATTCGCCGGGATGTTGCTGGACTGCCGAAGAAGCCGAATCACCTCAGTGCTGTTTTGCGCGCCGAGGAGGATAAGCGACCCAAGGCCGATCTTGAGCGTCTGATTGACGAGGCGGCTGAGCTGGCGACTTGGACTGCCTGCGCCGACATCCCGATGCTTTCCATTTACGAGAAGACTGGTAAGAAAGTAAAAGTCGCATGCGAGATGATTGTCGCCAACAGTGTCTAGGAATTCTCAAGAAGCACATGCCCCGCATCTACGAGGCCATACTCGCCAAATTCGCACTCTACTTTGGAACACAACATCCTTCTCTTTCCGTCACTTCGCCGCACCGTGAGGCAGTGTCTACACCCGCTTTGATGAGCGCAAACCCCGCCGGGCAGCTGCGACTTCACCTGATTTCCGCGCAGGATGGTCGCGAGTCTGTTGTTGACCTGACCCGAACTCTTGCCGACATGTCGCAGAAGGGCAAGCTGTCACCTCGCGACATCTCTATGGATCTCATCGACGCCGAACTATCAGAGGGCATCATGCCTGAGCCGAACCTGTTGATTCTCTTCAGCCCCTACGTCGAACTCTCCGGCTACCCCCCGTGGCAAATTCGTCTCACGGAGATTTTCTGCCTTCAGGACAACGAGTCTTTTGGCTACCAAGTTTTTGTCAAGGCTCTGCGCAACTTTTCGAATGCTCAGTTCCGCCGCGGGAAATAGATACCCAGAGTGTTGGCCTCACTCCTTGTCTCATTATCATCGGTATACCAATCTCATTTTTCATTGCGCTGCCTCATCTCTCTTCGTATCTTGTCCCATCGATACACTGGCCCACGTCCAACATTATAGTTGTAGTAGTTCTCGGTTCCATCCTTTGTCATGGCTCGACGAAAGGTGATGTTGATCCTGCCTCCGTCGTCACTGTTCTTGCCGGTCCTCTTGGGGATAGAGTGCAGCCACCGCGACTGTGTTGTTCCGCGCATCAATATCATGGCTCCGCTACCCAAGGCGAGCTTGAGGCTTTCGGGAGCCGTTTTATGCTTCATCAAAAAGTCACGCTGGGCACCTAGCGAGAAGGAGGCAATTGAAGGATCTGGGCCCAGAAACCTCTCGTCGTCGCTGTGATAGGAGATGCTGTCGGCGCCAGAAGCATAATAGTTGACAAGGCAAAAGTTGAAGGTGCATCCTGTGGCAGCCTCTGTGGATCTGCGCAATATTTCAAGGCATTGTGGGATTGGTCGCGGCGGGTAGCGATGGTAGCGACCATCTACAGCCAGCAATTCAGACTTGGCGTCGACGACGCGCCCGTCTTTGAATCGCGACGTGTCGTCTAGGCCAAAGACAGTTGTCCATCTATTACGTTAGCAGGATGACTTGATGTCGTCCGGAAGACAAACCTAGGCGTCCTTATGTCCGTTTCAATGCCGCCGCGCTTAATTGTATACTGGACCCTATAAAACGGCAGTTCGGCCCTCAGAAACTCAAAGAGCTGGCGGGCCTGCGGCTTGGGCACAAACGGGTCAAAGTAGAGTAGATCGAGCTCTTGCTTGTCGTTTATTGTCCGGCCTGGTTTTGTAGGCAAGCATGGCGGTGACAGCTCCTCGGCGAGAAGAGTTGGAAAGTTGGCAATGTCAAATGGATACGCGCTGTGCTTTGAAGCTGACGGCTGCTGGAGTCAGCGACGAACTCGTCCAAATAGGATCCTGACATACCGGCTCCGCATCGGACTCACGTGGCTTTTTTGCAGATGGCGCGAAAAATGCATCCAAAGTGCGTTTTCTGGACATTTTTGGGCTTCACGTTGCTAGAAAGGCTAGAAAGTGGTGATGTAAGTGACAACCTCGCATGTGGGGGCACGGTACGGAGTAGTTGATAGGTAGTGTAATCCGTATACTCCGTACAGATGGATGGATGGTGGAGAGAAATATTACCACGCATTGCACCCTTTGAAAATGGAAAATCATTCAGAATTGAGTTTCGCTACGCTGTCGTAGATACAGGGCTCTCGTTTCTTAGGTACTGTCTACCGAGTACATGGCCACGATGATTGCACAACGCAGACGGTAAAATTAGGTGGGGCCTGAGGCAAAAGCTGCGGCGTGCCACCAAAATTTCAAGACGCTGATTTATAATTATCCCTCCAAGCATTGCCAGACATGGAGGTGAGCAGAGCAGACATCAAGCGCATGCCGCTTGCCAAACCAAAAATGAATAGGAGAATCTAATGCTTCTCAGAACGCTTCGCCAGCCGCAGACATGAACCTGTTTCGCGCCCCAGCCGCGGCCAGGGCTGCCAAAACCCTGGACAGGGCGCTCTTTGCGCGGACAATACCTTCGGCGGCTGCGTCTGTGCGTGAGAACAAGCTGCTGTCAAAATATAGAAAGGAGCTCGAGTTCACAAAGGAGCTGTTTATTCTACAAGGCTTCCAGCAGGTGGCTCCGGATCCGGACCCAGCCCTGGCCGCCCAAGGCAATAAATGTCTTGTGCTCAAGAGTCACATAAAGCCCCAGGGTAAGTAAGATGGCACCTTGGACACGGGCAACAGAGGTTGGTTGGCTGACTGTTGCGTAGAACCTTTGACTTGGAGTCGAGAGCTTCAAGAGGCCTCGAGAATAGGTCATCTCAAGGTTATTCCATATGACATTGATATCAACTACAACTTGTGGAGCTACGGTGAGACGCTCGCGATCCCCTCACGGACACTGCTGACCTATGTAGTTGATGTGATGAGAAGCATACTCCCCGAGGAGCTACAAAACGAGATACCCTCTGGCTTCAACACAGCCGGGCATGTTGGTAGGTCAAGCTCCTCCACCAGTTTCCCAGCACACCACGCTAACAGGCCAGCTCACCTCAACCTCCGTGACCAGTACCTACCGTACAAGCACATCATTGCCCAAGTCATCATAGACAAGAACCCCGGTATCAGGACCGTCATCAACAAGATTGACAATGTCGGCACCGAGAGCGAGTTCCGCACCTTTGCCTACGAGGTGCTCGCCGGCCCCGACGACCTCGAGGTCGAGGTCAGCGAGGCCGGCTGCCACTTCAAGTTTGACTACTCCAAGGTGTACTGGAACAGCAAGCTCGGCACGGAGCACCAGCGCGTCGCCGCGCTCTTCCAGCCCGGCGAGGTCGTCGCCGACGTCATGGCCGGCATCGGCCCCTTTGCCGTGCCCGCCGGCAAAAAGGGCGTCTTTGTCTGGGCCAACGACAAGAACCCGGCGAGCTACCGCTACCTGACCGACACCGTTCAGCGCAACAAGGTCGGCGAGTTTGTGCGGCCGTTCAACGCCGACGGCCACGACTTTATCCGCCAGGCGTGCGACGACGTGCTCGCGGCCGCCCGGCGCGGTGACGCCGCCGTGCTCCCAGGCCGCAAAGTGTCGCGCACCGCCGCCGCCGCCGCGCAGGCCGGCGCCCCGC
>JAEIJG010000439.1:0-27835 GCA_037289395.1 Beauveria scarabaeidicola
TATATTTAATTTATAAAAAAAAAAAAAAAAACACTTATACTCACTTACTTACGTACTATTACGCATCTAACCACACACGAGGGGTACAATGAGTTTTGGCCGCAACTCACCTATAGGCTGCCATACCCGCTGCACCCCAACCGCCACCACCAGGCGTGTTGATGATGATGCGATCGCCCGCCGCCATGGACGCCGAATTCTTGGCGCCAATATTGATATATCGCTCCTCGTACTCAACACCCTGCGCCTCCTTGTCCTGCTGCTCCTGTTGCGTCGCGCCCTGCACCGACTGCATCGAGCGCTGCCAGTCGGCCTTTTCCACGCGGCGCACCCACAGGTTCAGGCCGCACTGGCCGTCCTCGCCGCCCTTGAGGCCGTACGGCCGGTACACGCGCCGCTCGCTGAGAATCGACACCTGCAGCGGGATGCGGAATTCAATGTCACGCACCACGCCGTCACCGCCCTTGTGCTGCCCCTTGCCGCCAGAGTCTTTGCGGATGGAAAATTCGCGCAGCAGCACGGGATAACGCCGCTCGAAAATCTCCGAGTCTGTAATGCGAGTATTGGTCATGTGAACGTGCACGCCACTGGTGCCGACCCAGTCAGGACCCGCGCCGCTGCCGCCTGCAATGGTTTCGTAGTAGCCGAAGCCACGGACCGCGCTTTGGCCTGTGACATTGCCACCAAAGCCGAATGTTAGGTTGTTGCAGCAGCCTTGCGAAGCGGCACAGGCCTCAAAGGCCTTGAGAACGACGTCGGTGATGCGCTGACTGGTAAGCACGTTTCCGCCGACGACAGCAGCACCGGGGGAGGGTGACAGTAACGACTTGGGCGGGATCTTGACGTTGATGGGGCGCAGACAGCCTTGGTTTAGAGGAATCTCTTGAGATACCAGGCATCGCAGGCAGTAAATAATGGCACTGTAAGTAATGGCTTCTGGTGCATTGACGTTTCCGTAGACCTCAGGACCGGTGCCTGCAAAGTCAAACTCAGCTTCGCCCTGTTCAGGATCAATCTTGACTCTCAGCTGGATCGGGGAGCCGTCATCCATAAAGTCGAGTGCCGAGAGATCACGACCCTCGAATCGCTTGTGGACCTCCTTGAGTAGATTGCGGACGCACATTTCGGCGTTTTTCTGAATGTTGACCATGTAAAACTGAACGGTTTCCTCGCCATACTCGTCAATCAAAGTCTCAATCAGAGAAATACCCTTCTTGTTCGCCGAAACCTGTGCGCGCATGTCACTGATATTGTCGGCGAGGCAGCGAGTACCACTACATCCAGGGTACTGCGCGGGGCCCTCGTAGAGAATCTCGGTGATGCGCTTCTCGTCAAACTTGCCTTTGCTGACAATCTTCTCACTCTTAAAAACAGCGCCCTCCTGAAAAAGTTCGCGAGAGTTGGGGGGCATACTTCCGGCAGTGATGCCTCCAATATCAGCATGATGTGCACGCGATGCAGCATAGAAAAGGATACGGCTTCCGCTCTCGTCAAACGCGGGCATAATAAGAGTAATATCAGGCAAGTGTGTACCTCCATATGAAGGATCATTTGAAGCAATAACGTCACCCTTCTCCAGTCGCCCTTTCCAGATCTCAGCCTGTCGACGGACGCAAGTCGACATAGATCCCAGATGAACCGGCAGGTGTGGAGCGTTGGCTACAAGACCACCTTGGGCGTCAAATATTGCGCAAGAAAAGTCCAGCCGCTCCTTGACATTCGTACTGACACTTGTCTTTTGCAGAGCGCGTCCCATTTGCTCGGCAATAGCCATGAAGCGATGTCCGAAAATACTGAGCATGATGGGATCAACCTCGCGCTCGCGCTCGGCTGAGTTTTCAGTTTCATCCTTTGTGCCCTCCTTTTCCAAGTCGAGAATGACATGTGTGGCAGTGATGAGGGCTTTGGCTCTTGGGGTTACCACAATAGTTTGAGTTCCATCAGCAAGCATGGCGGGGCCAGGAACAACGTCGCCAATGGACAAACTCTCGAGCTTGTAAATCGGTGCCTGAGCACGTCCCCCTTCAAAGTACACCTGTTGTATGCTATGACGTTTCGACTCTGTGACATGTTGGCGCTTGATGGTCTTGAGTTGCTCATCAACAGTCTTGTCGTCATTGCGAAAGCTTCTGCCAATGCCGCGAACGCGGACATCATCGACAATGATGTCTCGTTCGTCAAGCGTGAAACCAAACTCGTAGCGATGTTGCTTGACAAAGGCTTGACCAAACTGCCAGTCTTTGCCGGCGAAGGACTCTTTGGCCTCTGCCTCGGTGGGCTTCACAATCATGAGAGCAGACTCGGTGCCACGGTAGCGCATATTGAGATACTCCTCGAAAGCGATTTCGCTAGTCTCGAAGCCCTGTTCCTGGAGAACAGCTCGGGATTTCTCCTTGAGCTTCTCCATCTTCGACCGCAGATCAGTGACGACATCCCCACTGTCAGCCCAAACAGAGGATTCTGGCTCTTGTCTTTCATCAACGACGTCCGCAAGAGCCATGCCGTACGCAGACAGAACGGAGGAGTATCTGTGAACGAGAATCTGGCTGATTCCAAGGGATTCAGCAATAGCAACCGCATGCTGGCCACCAGCACCGCCAAAAGTGGCGAGTCTGTGCTTGGACGAATCATGACCCTTGGCTTCAGTAATGGATCTAATTGGGCGAGTCATGGCTTCGTTGGCAACGGTCAAGAACCCATAAGCGACTTCATCTGCACTCATGTTCTTGCCAGTCTCACGGTTGACCTGATCAGCGACCTCCTGCAAGACCTTGCGACTCGCTTCAACATCTAAACCTTGATCTTCATTCTTGCCAAAGATTTTGGGAAAGAAGTCGGGAAGTAGACGACCCAGATATAGGTTCGCATCGGTCACAGTTGCAGGACCGCCTTTGCGATAGCAAGCAGGCCCAGGATGCGCACCTGCTGATTCGGGGCCGACAACGAATAAGCCATTACGGAAAAAGAGGCGCGAGCCACCGCCAGCGGCAACGGTGTTGATGTCCAATTGAGGCGATTGGATAGTGACGCCTGCAGTTGTGGTCTCAAAGACGTGCTCATATCTACCCTCTCCGTAGCGAGACACGTCGGTACTTGTGCCGCCCATGTCGAAACCGATAACGGGCGTCTTGGTGTTTTCATCATACGAGGTTATCGCGTAGCCAACGACACCCCCGGCAGGGCCGGACAAGATAGCCTTGAGGCCTGTAAACTTGTCCACATCAACCAAGCCACCGTCGCTTTGCATAAACTCGCACCGAGCACCTCTTGAGCCCTCGGTCTCGTGGACGCTTCGAGTGCCGAGACGGCCAGCAAAGCCAGATTGGAAGCCATCAATGTACTTTTTGATGGTTGGGGTGAGATAGGCATCGGCGCAGACGGATGTAGCGCGGGGCACGAGCTTGATCATGGGCATCAGCTCATGGCTGAGCGAGATATGAGTGAAGCCAACTTCCTTGGCAAGCTTGCCGATGGCAGCTTCGTGGTCGGGGAATGTGTAGCCGTGCATTAGACAGACGGCAATGCTTCGAATACCCTGATTGTAGATTTCTTTCAATTGTGTCGTGATTTCTTCATGATTAGGTCGTCGCAATATCCGAACAGTCTCGCCTGATAGTCCACGAACGAGCTCCTTGTTCTGAGCAGCCTCAGTGCCCGCCACCGCGTCGGCTTGCGTGACGGTTCTCTCCGGATCCTCGGCATAATCTTCCAGTGTGACACGCTCGTCCACTTGGACAACCTGTTCGTATAGAACATCTGGTTTGCGAATGGCCAGGTCAAAGATTCTTGGTCTGGACTGGTTACCGATTGTGAGGCAGTCCTTGAAGCCCTTTGTGACAATCAGCGCGATGCGTTCGCCCTTGCGCTCCAGCAGGGCGTTGGTGGCGACAGTTGTGCCCATGCGGATGGAGTCGATCTGGGAAGTATCCAATGGCTCTCCACGAGGAATATCACGTCGGGTGAAATGGCTCATGATGCGGCGGATGCCTTCCAGAGGAGCATCCTTGTAGTTGGCGGGGTCCTCGGAGAGGAGCTTGATGATGATTTCTTGGCCATTCTGCTCGCCGACGCAGTCAGTAAAGGTTCCACCACGGTCGATGGCGATGCGAATTCCGCGAGACCTGGGGCCTTGGGCCATTTTGAAGGCTTTGGCAAGCTTTTGGGTGCGGGTTATGACAAAGGCAAACGGAGATGATTAGTGAAGGAGGGGGGGCAAAGATTAATGTGAGCTTAAATGCAGCCCCGCCCAAGACGTAATTTTTCGATCTGGATACACCAGCACCAGCCCGGCCAGGTAATACTAAATGGTTAGAGAAGAAGTGAAAGAGAACCCTTGATAAAAACCATATGCGACTTTCTTTATGCGAGGCAGTCTGTCTCAGGTGTCCAGAGTGAAGCGTCGGCGGGGTTCCACCTCCGCGAGTTCACCATTTGCGGCTCCGCACCCGCTACCGGGGCCTTGAGCTCACCATTACAGCGGAATAGCGCCATTGGCAAGCGTAAAAGAAGGATTGGGGTATTTGTGTCGTTTTGCAGAGATTTCTATTTTGTCCTAGTTATTACTAATGGAGTGTACGTGCAATCAGCATCTGTAAATAGAGTTGATGGTTTCTATCATTTGTTCATTTGTACGAGATGAACAATCTGTTCGCTACCCCCTAAATGGCCTAAATGGGTATAACTACAGTGATGATACAAGTAGTAACAGGTACCAGTACACTGCAGGCCTAGTTCTGGACCGAGGTCTTAACGCGGTCATATCTGGATGACCACAGATAGGTCAAACACTAGTTTTGATTTTTATTATTAATTCTTAATATATAGTAATTTTAACAAGTTCATAAATCCCTTTTTTCTATACCTTTTGTATCGACCCAGTACCGTCGTCTAAGAACATGACGTGGAAGAAACATATGCAAAGCCAATTGTAAAAGCAATAACCCCCGCCCTAGGTACATATCTAAATAAGGTCGGCTACTTCATCTCAAAGTCCGAGCAGGCATCAACCAGAGCCGCAGACACGGCCGCGATATTCGGCGCATCAAATACTTGGAAATGATTGCCGGGAATATCCACGCACTGAATCGGCCCTCCCGTCAACCCCTCCCACCCAGCCGTCGCCAGTGAGCGATCCCGCCTGTTCTGCAGCCACGGGTTCTCCATTTCTCCCACCGCAGCACCAGTGTAGCCCCGAGGCGGTGTCCAGCCAACCGCGGATCGAAGTAGAATCACACGAGGCACAGGCCCGACCGGCTTGGACAGCCCTCGCTGTTGCATCTCGGCGCTCGTGCCAAAGTCGCCAATGAGGCCGGCGCAGATTCGAAAGCTTTGCTGCACGAGCTTGCGGATGGCGCTTGCGATGGGGGACACACGGTTGCTGGCAGTAGTGGAACCGCCCACCGCGTCCTTTTCCGCGGGCTGCTGTGCTGTAACGGCGTTGATGATGGACTCGGACAGCGCTATGTGGTCGATGGGGGGAGGCGAGTCAATGAGGACGACGCCCTTGACCCGGTGGCCTTGAGACATGAGGATGCGCGCTGCCTCAAAGGCCACGACGCCGCCAAAGGACCAGCCGCCCAGGATGCAATCCTCGCCGCCTGTCATGCCCATTGTCGACGAGATTGTGCTTGCGTACTCGTTTGCCATCGTGGTCAGACTGGCCCACGAACGTTGTTTGCTGGACTGAATGAGGAACTTGGGGTCGTGGAGGGCCAAGACGCGTCGACCCAGCGGCCCGAGGCCCCGGTAGTGAGTACAGATGCCGCTGCCGTCGTGGATCAGAAAGAGAGGACTTTTGCCGGCGAATTTTCGCTCAAGTGAGCCGACTTGGATTTCTTCAGGTTGCTGAGACAGATGGAGAAGTCTTTCAATTTGGGGGAGGACGGCCTCCTCAGAGGCAAGTAGTCTGATCTTGGTTGCAGGCTGTTGAGCTGGAAGCAGGACGGCCTCAATTCCGGCATGTACAGCACCGGGGGAGATTTTCGTGCTGGTACCGCTCTGGTATCCCGGCGCTCCGGGCCGCTTTGCTATCTGAATTTTATCACGCCATGTTAATCACAGACTTTTGACGTGACCACGGCGGCCGGAATGAAGGTAGACTTGTCTAGCGACGTACCAGCCTTTCAATATCGCCGATTGTTTGGCATTTTGCCAAGTCATTTGACGACAGAGCAATGCCTCCGTCGATGTCCTGCAGCCGATCGGCGAGCTCCAGGAACATGAGAGAGTCGACTCCGAGCGCGCGAAGCTCCGAGTCAGCTGCCACAGCCTCAGCCCGGGCACCGCAGAGCTCGGCCACAATCCGGACCATGTCAATGGAGGCGTCGACTGTGCTCACGGATGCAGGCGTTAATATGGCCGAGTCCGAACCTCTTTCGGAGCCAGGCGTAGGAGAATCATTGTCTACATCGTTGCCACCGGGAGTTGGGCTCAGTGCTTCGCAAAGGCGCTCAATATCGCCTACGGTGTCACAGCTACCCAGGGTGTCAGGAAGCACTTCAACCCCGAGAGCAGACGAGAGCGCAGCCGCTAGCTCAATGCTCATTAGAGAGTCGACACCGTGTGCGTCGAGGCGTGAGTCCACCCCAAGTTGGCCTGCATCAAGGCCGCAAACCTTGGCCACCAACTCCGGCACTGACACTCCCGGAGCGGCGGGCACAGGAGCAACTGCTCGTGGTAGCGAGATCCTCTCCACTGACTGCGCGTTAACGAAGGAAGTGACATCCGTTCTCCGCGTAGGCTGGGCGGGATGCGGGGCAGCTGCCGATGTGCTCGAGCTAGAGCGCGTGGCTCTCTTGAGCGCTTGCTCAATGAGCGGCATCTTGACGTGCTGGAAGACCATGCCTTTGAAGACAGCCAGCACGCCGCTCGAGTCAATGGCGTAGGCATTAGAAATGGTGAAGGAGCGGCCGTCGCTATCCTGTGTGTTAAAGGTCGAGCAGTAGACGTCGAAAGGTGCAGACGTCCCGTCTCGGACAACGGGAGCTCGTAGGGTGGTGGCGCCGCCAACCTCTTTGCAAATCCCCATGACATCATTGGGGAGATTCAGATTGGACACAAAGCCGGCAACATGGAGCAGCACATCCATAAAGATTGCATTGCTGGCCGGGATGCTGCTGTTCCTTCCCAGGTACGGGCCAGGAGACACACATGTCGCCAGCGCCTCTCCCGTCTCTTCTTTGATGCGAATCGTCTCGACCTTTTGGTACGGATCAGAGTATTCTACAACACGCGTAAAAATCTTTTCGTACATGGCGCGCTTGGAAAAGACCTGCACACAAGATGGCGCGGGTGCTCCCAGCTGCCCGACGTACTTGAGGCTGTCAATACTGCCCTTCATGGACGCTTGCAGCCTGGAATACTTGAGCTCCGCAGACGCCATGTTGCTCTGCTTGACAACACCGCGGCAGTGCACCGTGCTTCGTTCGTTGGGGTCCGTTCCGGCGAGGTACGACATGACGGCAAAGTCGTAGCGATCGGGTAGCGTGAGGCGCGGCGTGATGACGACCCTCAGTACTTGGTTCGAGCTGCCGTCGTAGACCATGGGCGCGCAGTAGCTCACTTTGCTCAGACCCCAAACGACTGAGCTTCCAGAAGCAGACTGACAGTCGTTGAGCGTTGCGAGAACCATTTCGTGGTATACCGAGGCTGGACAGAGGGCGTATCCGCAAACAAGGTGTCCTTCAATAAACTCCTTCAAGAGCACGGCTGGCGTCTCATAGATGGCACAGCTGTTGGATACCCCGTGGGACAATTTCTGAATAGCGTGGACAGCAAAACTGTTGGGAACCACGTTGGAGACCGCATCGCCAGAAGGTTGCGACGCCGGCTCTCCCACCATCTCGCGAAATGGCACATGAAACTCGCTCGGGAAGAAGGGCATGCCAGGCAGTTGAATGAGCTTGAAGCGACGATGCGCGTTGCGGGAGAAGACGTTTCTCCAGTTGACTCCCGATGAAGTCTGGTAAAAGTGGCTGAGAAGCTGCGACAAGGAGCTTGCTGGCGACACGTTCTTCTTCAGAGTCGTGAGCTGGATGTGGCTCGCTGCCGCCGTCTTGCCCAAGCGTCCACGAAGCATTGGCTGAACGGATGGATGCGGGCCAATCTCAATCCAGCGATGAGGAGCACTTTCGCTGCCTCCGAGGGTCAGAAAGTGCTCGATGCCGTCATCGAAAGCCACAGTGCCGCGGCACTGCCTCGCAAAGTATTCGGGCGAAAAAGCCTGCTCGCCCACTGCGACTGTGCGGCCCAGCACATTGGATACCACGGGTAGCGTAGGCGGGAGAACTCGAACCTCGCGCGCAGCGAAAGCAGCAAACTCTTCGAGGATGGGGTCCATGGCAGCAGTATGGAAAGCCATGGGCACGTCGAGCAGCTTGCTTCTTACTTGCTGTTCGTCCGTCAGATGCTTCTTCAGTAGCACCAGCTGCGGAACTGGCCCGCCGACCACGCAGTCTGTCTCGCTGTTGTTGCAGGAAATGGCCAGGCCTCCAAAGTCGGGGGAGGCGTCAATGATGCTCGTTATCACTGCGGCGCTGCAGTTTACGGCAAGCATCGAGGTTTGGCCAAGCTCGCACTGCTCCATCATCAGCTTGGCGCGGTGCGCAACCAGCTTCAAGCCATCCATAAGACGGATGACTCCCGCAATTACGAGCGCGGCATACTCTCCTAGGCTAGAAAAACATCTGTATCAGCTAGCTTCCCGTAGGGATAGATTGAGAAGCTCTTACCTGTGTCCTGCGACTGCTTGAGGGCGGATGCCCCAGGATTCCAGAAGCTTGGCTAGAGCAACCTCGACAACGTAAATAGCGGATTGGAAGCTCTGCCATGTTTTTGCATCGACTTTGCCATCCTCAGTCTCCCGTTGCTCGCCGCTGATGACGGCAAGACAGCTGGGGTAGTTGTTCTTGACGAGCCAACTATCACACACATTGACTGTGTGAGCAAAGTCCTCGTACTGCTCAATAAGCTCCCGGCCCATGCCCAGATACTAGTCACTCACGTTAGTTTGTGTCTCGCCACGCTTCAGTTTCTGGTCTTCTCACCTGCGAGCCTTGGCCTGAAAAGAGAAACACAGCCTCTGGAGCTTCATAAATCGACCTTGACACATTATGTGAGCTCGCCGAGCGCAGATTCTCAGCAAGTTCTTCCAGCGAGCTGGCCACCACTGCTACACGATGGTTATACATCTGTCTGCGAGACGTCAAAGTTGCGCAGACGTCCGCGAGCGAGGGAGGTTTGCGACCCAGCCCTGCACCGGTGAGATACTCTGCCACAGTTTCCTGCAGCTTCACGAGAGCGCGGTCACTCTTTGCAGAGACACCGCAGACAAATGTCGTCGCGCCGCAAGCAGGTTGGGGCTCGCTTTCATCTTGGGAGAGGTGCTCGCTGATGATGACGGCAGCGTTGGAACCACCAGCGCCAAAGTTGTTGAGCATACTCATGCGCGCCCTTTTAGGCCCTCTGCGCGGCCACTCGGTGCCATTCGCGTCTATAGCAGCGCCGTCAACACCCAGCGGGCGGATACGTGGATTCAGTGTCTTGAGGGACACCTGCGGTGGAATGTATCCGTTTCTCGTCATCAAGATGAGCTTGGCAAGGCCTGCAATGCCAGAAACAGCCTCGGCATGGCCGATGTTTGCTTTCAGAGAAGTGAGATACACTGGGTTGAGAGGAGATCTCGCTTTGCACAGTGCGCGTCTGACACTCTCTACTTCATTCGGGTCACCAGCTTGAGTACTGCGCCAAATTAGCCACTGATACGACCGAAACGAAAGTATTACTTACCCAGTACCGTGCATTTCTACTACGGAAATCTAGAAGAGCAATTAGTAACACGAATCAGCAAAAATTTAGAAGGCTGTTATAATGAGCTCACCTCGTGCGGGTTGATTCTAGACTCACGAAACATTTTGTCAAAGAGGGCCTCCTGCGTGGGGACATGAGGGTGTGTGATGGAATGTGTGTTTCCGCTCTGGTTAATCTCAATGGCCTTGATTACACCATGAATACGGTCACCTTCGGCGAGAGCGTCCGACAGCCTCTTGATCACAAAGACACCACAGCCCTCCGCACGGCAGTATCCGTCTGCCGAGGCGTCAAACGCTTTGCACTGGCCAGAGGGACTCAAAAAGTGCGCGCGGTCCAGACCAAGATACATCTGCAGAAATTAGCCTATAAGACCCTCTAGAGAGACAGAATCCCGACAAAGCTGACGTACATCTGGGCTGGTCATTGTATTTGCAGCTCCGACGAGCGCACTACGGCAGTCCCCTGCCAGGATTGATCTCGCTGCTTGGTGCAGGGCGACAATGGATGATGAGCATGCTGTATCCAAAGTGATGGATGGTCCGCTCCAGCCAAACACGTACGAGATTCGCGCACTGAGAAAGGCCCGCAGAGTGCCTAGCCACGAGTCAACGGACAACTCCCTATGCAGCAGCCAAAAGCATCCTTACCTGTGCTGTAGTACACGTCAATGTCGTTACGCAAGTTGTCCACGTAGTCGAGCGTGGCATTGCCGATCCAGCAGCCAAAGGTGTCTCGGGCAAAAGATGTCGTTGTATCTGGGACGTAGCCAGCGTCCTCGAGCGCACGGTAGGCCGTCTGCAGGAGGATGCGCTGCTGTGGATCTATGGATTTAGCCTCGCGCCGGGAGATGCCGAAATGCTCCGCATCAAAGAGGAATGGATTCTCTAGAAAGTTGCCGTACTTGGTGTTGAGGATGCGACTGCCCTTGCCAGAATTCGGGTTGTTGTAGTCGTTGACGTCGAACCGTGAGGTGGGTATCTAGATGAAGTCCTATCAGCTCGGGTCCCTTCAATCATTAGAAGCTGAGTTAGATCACCTCTGAGCATGCTTGATATCCATCGACGAGATTTTGCCACAAGGTGTCTGCGTCTGACGCTCCTGGCAATTCTACGGCCATGCCAACAATGGCAATGTCATCCCAGGCCAGCCGAGATACACCAGGATTGTATGAAGAGCCTTTTCTCATCTTTGCTGCGTCTATAATGCATACGCCATTTTCTTGGGCATGTGGAAAGGCGGACGGCGCCATGCCGAGGCCGGGACCATAATTCACGATATTTATCGGTCGGTCCAAAGCATCCTGGCTCGTTTGCAAAACAATCGATTGTTGCAGGTTGAGCCAGTCTACCTTTTCGATAAAGATCAGATCCAAAATGGCGGAGGCTACTTCCTCGAGCGTTGTGGCAGATGAAAGAGCCAGGGGCTTTCCGGTTTTTGTAGAGAGAATTGGTGCTGAAAGTTCAACCTTTGCTTGAAGCAGTGCGTCTTGTCGGTGCAAATCAGTCATGACCAGGTTTCGCACCTCCAGAAGACTCTCGTGGTGGTAGAGGCTATGGACGACTGCTGCTGTGGTGCGACAGTTTGCGGGCAGGTGTTGTGAGATGAAGGTGGATAATTCGGAAGGGATTCCGCTCAGTGTGACCCGAGTAGGTGATAGAATGGCAGATACAAAGACCTTATTCCCCTAGAAAGAAAATCTGTAAGCTTCTGACCCTGTTCACGCAATCCGAGGGCTCTACTCGGTTCATACCATATTGCTCTTGTCCAGCAGATCTGCAGCTGCAGCTTCAGATACACCCTCCAACACGTAGCTACAGGACAGCATTGATTCTCCGTCTGCATCTTGAGCATCATTTGTGAGGTGATGGACTCGGTATTGCTCACTCCTGATTCCGATCCACAGTGCGACCTGGAAGAAATTATGAGACTGGGAGATCAGCGTGATGACTGATGTCTGGCTCGCAGCTGCGACTGCTGCTGGCAATAGACCCGTGCAAAAGCCTGCTGAGCCTATCAGGTTACCGAGTTCCTTCTGACTGGTCATGTAGGCCAGGATTTGGTGGAGGTATAGGGCTGCATGTTGCATAACGACATTGCGACCGTACTTGGGGGCAGGACGGATAAGTGACGCAGGCTCGGCAAAATCGTCCAAGTCGATTGAGTCCTGCGAGAGTATATTCCGGGCAATGGCTTCAGATACCTGCTCGCGAAATGTTCTGTGGCAGGATTGGAGCAGCACAGCGCATTCGGGGCTTAGGGCATTCTCCTCTGCACGTCGAAGATTCTCTTCTGAGAATACTGATCCGGAGCCAAGTCCAGAGAAAACTGGGAAAAAAGACGGCATGTTTAAGAATAGAAAAGATCCAAGGAGGATAATGCGTGAAGTGTGAGACTCAATCCTGTATCATTGCTCCCCCGTTGGAATATATACCATAGCAACAAGCACATGTTTTTTAAGTATCAACATTTCAAATGACTGAATACGGTCATTGAATTTAGCCCCAGCGTAGAATTTCTTTCAACTGTCTGTATCTGACTGTAACAGTATCAGAATCTTTCCGAGGGCTCCATCCGCGTCGGCCCCTGTAGGTCAATCCGGCAACCTCACTGGAGTGTTCCAGGTTATCCCATGTTGGGTTATGAGTTGTTACATCTGCCTTCTTCCATGAGATTGCTACGTTTCCTCGGCATCGTACTGTTTTGGCCGTTAAAATTGGGGATAATTCTTGGACGAACATATGGACCTTATGGAGCACTGGGTCAGCAGCCCATGTAGTCAGCCTTACGGGTTACATCTTTCTTTGGAAGTAATATGGGCCCCAAAGAGTTGCCAAATGGAGCGAAATGCCGTAACGGGCGATCATTCAAACCTACGACACGCATAGCATCGCAGCTCCTACATCCATGCCGAGGAGGAAACACATGCCTGTCTACCTGATGGACCATCTTACCCGACGAATGACAAACACTCGACGCCACATGTTTTTCAGTACGTGATGCTGGTGAGAATTCTATTATTAGATTATGCAATTTAATGCTTATTTTCAGCTCTTGAATCAAGGTTATCCTGTGTAAAAGAAATTCTGTGTTCTTTACTAGCCGTAACCGAACAGCATAAACCTGAGTCATGCTTGGCCGGACGAACTTGAACATGAGTAAGAGAATGGTGCGACATTTTGTCTGAGATTATCTAAATTTCAAGGAGAAAATATTACAGTGATTTTCTATTATCTAAAACTGTCTATAAAGTCATCAATTGTACCAAATCCCGAAACGGTACCGCATTTTATATCCCTGTTCCAAGGAAGTGAGTAGTTGTAGCGCAGCTTGCACGGAGCCTGACTGCTTGTGTTGATGCAGATAAAAGGCCGGACAGTGAGTACAGACCCAACTGAGCGAGCCCAGAAATACAATAAGAAAATAGTTTGCCAACAGTGCTGTGGTTTGATAGAGCAGAGGCACTGAAGTTGGATTCATGGCCAGCTCTCAAGGAGACTCATGCAGAAGGGGCCTTGTCGCTGTGCCTTTTCAAGGCCCAGATGACACTAGAACTTGCCCAACAGATAACGGCCAAACCGGTAAACAGCCACTGGGTGCCAATGGCATCAAGAAGGGGGTCTGTGGCAACGGCAGCTGCGCATGACAGCGTGTTTCGCATGAGATTGTTCAGCGCCACTGCATTGCTGGCTTTTCCAGGGAGAATTTCCGTCAGCATTGTTGTCGCTGTATTGAAGATTAAGCTGTTTCCGAGTCCGAAGAAGAACGTGACAACGATCTGGAGGCACGTCAGTCGATAAATGGCCTCATCTGGTTATGGCTACTCACCGGCGCAAACCAAAAGATACCCTCATGGGTCGTCCAGCCAAAGACGAGCAAGGCGGCAGGAAACACAAATGCGGGTATCCAGGCGTTCTCACACATACGGTCTGAAGGACGGAATTGCGGATTTCCAGACTCGTCATATCGCCCGGCAGCTTTGGCCTCGCGTCGCATAACGTAGTCTGTCCACCGGCCGCCGACGACAGATGCCACTATAGAGCCCAGTGCGCTTGGGATATACAAGAGTCCAAGAATAATTGCGCGAAATGAGTACGGATCGCGAGAGAATGTTCGTTGAATCGCGAGATTCAGGATGTAGTAGCAAGCGAACGATATGCTGGCGTAGTAGCACGTCATGAACAGCGGTGGGGAGCGAAGGAATCCAACCAGTCTGAACGGTTCGACGAGCATCCTACCCAAGGCCGTGAAAAAGCGAGATACACATGACTCTGGTACGTCTTGCACGTTTCCACTATCAGAGGTCTCTGTGGCAGCTTGTTCCTTCCCCTTTACCGCCTTGGAGGACGTCTCCGGCAGCAGAAAGATCATGGACAACCATACCAGACCACCATAGACGACGGCCCCCCACTGAGTTGATCTCCATCCAAAACGCTGAGTGAGGATACCGCCGATGATGGGCGAAATGAGCGGACCCAGCATAGGTCCGAGGAAGAAGTAGCCCATTGCTGTTCCTCGCCTCTTCACCTCCCACAGATCAGCGACTGTCCCGGCGCCGACCGCGGCCACAGATGCAGATGCACCGCCGGCCAAGAAACGCATGAGGATGAACATTTCAATGGACGTGCTCACGGCAGCTACCGAGTTCCAAACTAGGAAGAGGGTAAATGAGATGAGGTAGATTGGTCGGCGACCATAGGCTTCCGAAAGAACGGACCACCAGAGTGGTATGATGGCCATGGATAGGGCATAGAGAGCAACCGAGAGGTTTGCGACGGCTCCCGAGACCTTGAAGTAAGAAGCGATAGCTGGAAGAGCAGCTGCACGTTTGTTTGACTATGTTAGCCATCTTTCCTACCCGAAGATGCAAGAGTGTAGCAACCTACGCATGAGCATGGCGCTTCCCAGTGGCGCAACGGCAGCCGCCATTGAGACTATGGCCGTAAAAAGCCATTTTTCGCCATCCCGATAGAGCTTGGCATCTTCTTTTGTGCCGATGAGTAGGATACGGTCAATAAGTCGGGGCCTAGGCGCCGCGGTGGGCTGGGAGATGCCCTCTGCTGATTTCTCATCCATGTTTGAAAATGACCGGAATCAAACTCGCCAGGTTACTCTGAGATGGATGGATTTCAACGAGGCCAACTCGTACATATTCTTTTAATAAGGACGGGGTTGCTATGAGATAACTTGACCATATGCTGGGCGCACTATCCGCACTATCCGCACTGTCCGCCAACGTTCCGGTAACAACCGAAGTGAATCTCCGAATAAAAGAATTCAGTTCCCGAAAAGTTAAGACTGGGGAAATTCTATTTCCAAAAAGCACAACTATTTTCTATTCAAAAGTTGGGAGCCGCTAATTTCTCTTTATTACTTAGACGAAAGGGCGCTTTGTGAGTTATAATCTCTACTAGTAAATATTAGCAACTTATATGTCGTGACTCTATAGTCGACCCGCCTCGTGTTGGATTCGCTCGCACATGTTGGATAATTGGCAGCACCCTGGTATGGTTGTATAAATCCGCGAGATAACTACCTGTCTAATGGGAACGACATGTTATTATATCCCGTCGAGCTGACCCTGCCGTCTGGCTACGACGCACGTTTACGCCACCGAGTTAGATATGCTATTACTTTGGCTGTCGGATGTTAGTAATTCGATCAAAGACTACCAAAACATGCACACAGATCGGCTCTCGCATGTCTTCACATGCTGAGCTGTCCGCACAAAGTCCACTCTTGGTAATTTGGCGCAGCGGCACGATATCTTGAACCAATATTGCAGTGGGATGCTCCGGTAAATCGACAAGTCCCACACTCGTCTCTGACTTTCATGCCGACTGACTAATACTGCAGGCTTGTAATCGAGTCTGACAGCGGCTTAAAAAGACTAAAAGCCTGCACATCATTGCCGATGCTAGTGCTGCAGAATGCAGGATTCAGCTCTAGCCGAGGCCGACGGCGGCACCAGCCGAGATCCACGACGGCGCTTCTGGCCAACTATGTACAGCGAACTGTATGACCCCTGATTCCCTGAAAGATCTTGGCTGGGACGAGTTGCAGGTCATTCCTTGTCTAGTTTCTTCTTTGTGGAGAGCTAAAAGCCACTAGAGTCTTGCAGGCGTTGTATACATGGACGGAGCCTATTATTATGAGGAGTGTATTATTATTCAGAGGCTATTTATTCCATTTATATAATTTTCAGTAGCACAACCGATCGATCCTCATTATGTCTCTGCCCTATTCCAACCAACTCGACGGCTTACGGTGACCAGGTGGCGCGTCTCACTTTTGCGGTTCGATTCTGTCAGACCGATTTGATTTGGCAATATTATTAGTCAGAAAACCGCCTTTTGGCGCGCACGCAGTTTAGCCTCTTGATCATCACCAGTTCAATACACTCACTTAAATGCTGTTGCATCATTTGAGCCACTTTATCCGTAGTGTGTACGCAGCCAGCCACGGTGGACTGTCTGCCAAGTCTTATCGCTTGGCATTCTGTTTTCAGCGTCATGGCGGAGGGGGATCCTTGCAATTACATGGCAAGCTGAGTGGTGCCCTAATGACGAAGCAGTCTGCCGGACTTGCCGCGTTGGGAGCCGTGAAGAAGCATGCGAGACAGCCTCGCAGCCTGATAAAGGTGAGTGCAACTCGGCATGCTATATGCTTGCGGCAGGTCTCCGGGGTCTCCGAGTGGGTGATTGGAACGTCCGTCCGAGCTTGGCTGCATACTCATACAAGTCGTTTATTACGGCAAGACAACTTTTTTCACTCCTCATTACCAGACAACTTCTTTTAAAAAACTCAGCTCACAGACACAAATGAGATATTGCATTCATGTGGGTATGAAGTGACCCTAAAGAGGGATACAAAACAGAACATGTTTTACACCTTCAATGCCGTCATGACGGACGTCGTCTCGGCCGGCCGGCCTGCACGAGCGCAGTCGACGACCACGAGAAGCCGGAGTAGCCAACAGTCAGCCCCAACGTCGCAAACTTTCAGAGCCTGCAGGCGGTGTCGGCAACATCGTATCAAGTGCAGCGAAAAACCATGTGAGCCTTGTCGGGCAAATAACAGCAAATGTGTCTGGACGGAAGAGACGCCCGCCGCCGCGGCACTCACACCCATCTCCCCGGCAAATCCTCCCGCGACTCGATCGATGATGGCGCCTGCGGGCGGCAGCACAGTCTCAAAACCGGTGGCATCCCATTACGCCTCCCCGAGTTATACTGATGGTGAAGACGGAGGCGGCGAGCCGTGGCCGTTGCAATATCGCTGCCCTTGCGCGCAGCATCCCAACACGCCCAACTCTTCTCGGTCTCAGTCTCAGTCTGGCGACATGAGCCAGCACATTCCCTTCTCCTCCCAGCACACCTCGCCCGCGTCCAATGCGACCAAGACCTTTCAGCACTTCCTCGAGGGTCTGGGAATGGCCATGGCCGCCGAGGAAGGCGGCCTGTATCAGTTGTTCCCGCCGCTACCGAGCGCCGCAGAGGGCAAAACGTCGACTGCTGGGCTGCTAGCTGCTCCGACAGCTTGCGAGACGCTCAACTGGGACGGCCAGCTATACTTTGTGCGCCTCTTTTGGCTGTCGCTGGCGCCGCTCTTCCCAATCATGCCCGAGTCCGAGTTTGAAGCTCTCTACGCCGCCGACGGTCCCTATCTGCTTGGCCGACGCACGATAGAGGGTGCGCTCATCAATGGCATGACGGCGCTCGGCATCCAATGCGCAGAAGCCACCGGCAGCGGCGCTCGTATACTGAGCTGCTCCCCGACTGCGGCGAGCCGGAGCAGCATTGAGTACTTTCGACGTTGTCGGGACGTCTTACGGGACCAGGACACGGGTACATCGACCTGCGTCCATACCATACGATGCTACATCCTACTGACGCTCTATCACTTGCAAGCAAATCAGCTGGAAAAGGCATATTATTTGGCCGGCCTTGGGATGCGCCGCGCACACATGGGCCGGTTCCATCTCACACCAGCTGCTCATAGTTCTGCCCGGGTGGCCGATGACCGCATTCGAGTGTGGTGGCTCCTGTCCTGGCTCGATGTTCACTGCTCCTTGCAGCTTGGCCGTCCAGCTGCTGTCCAGCGATCCTCGAACCCATGTCCGCCGCCCTCCTCCCCTCCCATGCGATTCACACCGATGCACGCAGACGTGGTCAGCAGAAAAGAAGCCAGCCTCGACAACTATCGCTTTGTCTTGTCCAAGCTCACCATGATTGTTGTTGAAGCTCTGGACGATATACCAGTGTTTCAGTCGCTGGAAGAGATGCATAGCTCGTCCACTGCTGGCAAATCCATGGCACGACTCTCTGAAACCATAAGACAGCTGGAGACGTCACTTGACGAGTTGCCCGAGCAGCTTCTGACTCGACACGGTAGTCATACTCGTACAAATAACGGTCAGGCGAATAGATCACGGCCAACCTGCTCTACCATGCCACACGCCAACCGCCAAGTGACATCAAGTGCATCATCGGCGGCGCTGACAGTTGGCATTCCCGACTGGCTTCAGCGACAGCGGCTAGTTCTGGAGCTACACTACCTTGACGCGTGCTTGGTCCTCCAACGGCCATTCGTGCTGTGGAAGCAGAGTTGCTCTGGTGATGCCTCGGTCACGCAGCACGCCGAGAGTGCCTTTTCTCGCGCCTGCTCTGTATTATCCACGCTCCACGGTATCTATTCCAGGTCAGACATCCTTGACATACTGACAATGGTGCTACCGTTTATCTGGAATGCCATCACCACCATTGCCGCGTACGTCTTTGTCGGTGCCGCCGGCGATAAAAAGACGGAACTCCTGAAAGCCATGGACAATGCCTTGGCTATTCTGGAGCCGCTCGCGCGGATGAATCCGGATAGCCTCAAGGTATACCAAATCAGTCAGGCCCTTGCTGCAGAACTGCGTGAGGCGAGCGGGACAGATGTGGCTATGCCTTCCGCCGCAACCTCGACCACGTTTACGGACGACTTGTTCAAGTCTACCTTTACTGGTTCCTTGGACCTGGATGAGTTTTTGAATGACGGGGTGACCATGACTGATAACTTTTCCGATTTGTATTCGTTTTGATTTTTTTTTTTTCTTTTTTCTTTTTGGCAGCAACACAGTGACATGTCTGTTCAGAGCGTGCAGCCCATGAAAATGGTTGTTCGGCAAGGCATTTTTCATTACACGAGGGAGCAGGAGGCAAATTCTGCTATGGTTATTAGACTGATTCCCATTTATATTTATGCGATAGACACATTTTTAAAGCAATGATTTATGAACTAGATGAAACCGTTCAATGCAACAAGTGTTTTGTGGCTCACGTTTAGCATTGTAAAAGCGACTCACACCTTTCGCTCATCTTCGATGAACAGCTGCAAGGTGGCCACGTATGTTAAATCTCGATTTTACCTCATGAACTCAATATAAAGGGAGTATCAGCGAATTTGTGATATTCTCACAGCTTGGTGTTTGCTACTGCTGAGTCGGCGACGGCAATGGCATCGTATCCGTAGAGCCAGGGCTGCATTATCGGGCACGTCCTGTCGAGTTGCACGTCAGTAAATCTTTACAGGCTAACTACAGTAGCTAGCCGATAACCTACCACTGGCTGGGGTATTCCTCTTCTCGATGCTGCTGTGTTGTCATCACCTCGTCTCGGGCTTCCTGAAGAGGCCCGTCTGGCATGTGGAAATTCCGCCTCTGTTGCAGCATGGTCAGAAGAAAGAAAGAAAGAAAGAAATTCAAACTTCTGGACAGTGGGCTTACCTGCTTGAGAGCTTGTTTGGCAATCTTTTCTACTCGTACTTTGCGAATCTCCTGGTAGACTGCCAGCACATCCGGTATCCTCGAGGCTTCGTGGATAGACCCCAGCAGCCGGCCTAATACTGCGCCGTCTTCCATGGCCGAGTTTGCGCCCTGTGCGAGATATGGAAGCATGGGATGGCACGAGTCGCCTCTGAAAACAAATCAGTCTAGCGTTCCCTTGCAGGTGTAGTAGAACATACGCCATGGTAAAGTAACCACTCTCGTGATTCCATGTTGGTAGAGAAGGCGCTAACAGACATTAGCTTGCAAGTTCTCTCTTTGAGTGTAAGCATATCACGTACTGTGCATGAGTCGCCACTTCTCTACAGTTTTGACATTGTCCAGAAACCTGCAGAGACTGAAGTAGGTCAAGTAGGTTAGTCTGAGGGACGAGAGAAAAGCAGCAGTGCAAATTTCACCAAAGCTACTCACAGAGGATCCCAACCATGGAAGCGAGCCCGCATCTCTTCCAAGTCGGCTTGGGCCCTCGAGCAGCCCTCGGGCAAGTCGTCCGGGCACAGCAGCACAAGGTTGAGCTCGGTGCCACCGCGGACAGAGTATGCCACCACATGGGCATCGGCGCCGACCCAGAAGTTGACAGTCGGGTTGGCGACCCAGGCAGCGAGCTCCGGATCGTGCTGCAGGCCCTCCAGCGGTAGGATAATACGATATGCCAAGTCGCCAGTCGGCTGCGGCGCCGCCCGTACGTCTGGGAACAGGGCAGCTCGCGTACGCGACCACAGCCCGTCGGCCGCGAGCACGACATCGCCCTGTACCTTTTCCTGGGTGTCCGCCAGCATCACGGCCACGCCGTCGAGGTCGATGCTCTCCACCTCGGCCCCGGTTCGCACGTCGACGCCGAGTTGCCGAGCTCTGGCCACCATGGCCGCTTGCAGATCCGCGCGATGCATGTCCCAGAACGGCGCGTCGTACTGGCTCTGCATCGCGTCGTCCCACCCATCGGTGCGTGACAGCACCTTGCTGCCGTCGTAGCGGCGGACCGTCAACTGGGTCGGGATGCCCGCTTTGGATCGCAGCTTGTCCAGGACGCCCCAGCGTCGCAGGAGCCTTGTCGAGTTGGGAGTCAGCTGCAGTCCTGCGCCTACTTCGTCGAACTCGGCTGCCTTCTCCAACAGAGTGCACCGGTGGCCTTCGAGACGCGTGGCGATGGCTGCAGACAGACCGGCCAGGCCGCCGCCAATGACCACTAGGTGAAGCGGTTCACGTAGGCTGCCCATTGTGTGGAGGTGAATCGTTGCTATTCTATGCAAGTGCTGGCCAAATATCAACACTGCACAAAGAGTGGGCTGCTTCTTGTCCTCTTTTGCTGTAGTGCTGTAGTGCTGTAGTGCTGTATAGACTGGCCAGCTAAGGGCACGCTTTTTAATAGATTTACCAATGGCCCAGCTGAAAGAGGATCCAAGTCAGCTACAGATGAGACCAATGAGACCAATGCTGGCAGCGGCTGCAGAAACAGATGTAGATGCATCCGCTGGTTAGTTACCACTTGGGAAGTCACGCGAATTCGCTGAAGCAGGGTACTGCTTGAATCGGCACCTATTTGCTTGCTAATCTTTGAAGAACTCGCTCCGGTTCGTCCCAGAAGGGCGAGTGGCCAAAGCAGTCATGTCTTGCTCTTTGAACTAACTAGTAATAAGCTCATAAGCCTGGAGGTCCAGTAAACTGCCCCTTTGGGAAACAGACAGTTTGACAGTTCCACTTCTATGGGGTAATATTTGAAAGGTTTGTACAGACAAAGATTGACGGGAGATCCGGTCAAGGTACCAGAAATAAACAAGCTGTCTCGGCCTCAGTGTGCCGGTTTTCGCGGCTTCCGCCAGCCGACGATCTCGCCCCCGAGAAGCGCCACTCTTCACCAGGGAATCATGACGACAGAGTTTTCAATCCTAGCTGCACAGGTATCAATATCACTCAGTCTACAGAGCGTTATTCTTAGTGTAGTTATATCCTAACCAATAGGACCAATCTGGCGCGGTCGGCGCTACACCTTTGGCGGAGACACTGGGCAATACCATACCTTATAATTGCACAAGTAACTGTTGAAAAAGCAATATCACTGCCACTTCCTCCGGCCGTGAATCAACAGCGACTCCTTTTTCTTTTTCCCTTACCATCTTGTACCAAAGCCGCCATGATGCGTCCTTGGACTATACTCATAGCCAGTTCGTGGCTGAGTCTTGCTGCTGCTGCTGCTTCTGCTTGTGCAGTCAAACCTCCTGTGGCGTCTGACATTGCTCCGATCGATCACAATCGTTGCGAACATGGTCCCCACTCTCGCGGATGCTGGGGTGACTACTCTATCAACACCAACTACTACGACCAAGCTCCTCATACTGGGGTGACCAAAGAGTACTGGTTCGTTGTGGAAAACATTACAATGGCACCCGATGTTAGCAGCTACCTGCTCAGCCTTTGACGCCTTTTCTCATACTTACCGCTTCAATAGGGCTACCAGCAGTACGTGCTTGCTATCAACGGATCTATCCCTGGGCCTCTGATTGAAGCTAACTGGGGAGACGAAGGTAGTATCACGGAGCTCGGAACTTGAACAAAGTCACTAATGGCGGATAAGTTGTAATCCATGTTACAAATAACATGGAGAGAAATGGCACTGCGATCCACTGGCACGGTATAAGGCAACTCAATAACAATGCGCATGACGGTGTCCCTGGCGTCACTCAGTGTCCCATAGTAAGTAGACATGTTGAAAATGTTCCTTGCAACGCAGAAGTACGCTAACCTGACCAAAAGCCGCCTGGAGGTAGTTACACCTATCGTTGGAGGGCTGAACAATATGGAACAGTACGTATTGGCAAGATTCCTCGTCTAGGTGGCTCAACTAACAACATTAGTCCTGGTACCATTCTCATTTCAGCCTCCAGTACTCGGTCGGTCTCCAGGGACCCATGATCATTCATGGGCCCGCAACCGCGAATTATGATGAAGATCTTGGCACAGTCATGCTCCAAGATTGGAGTCACGTTTCGCCATTTGCCATGTGGTGGTACGCGCGTGTGCCTTCTGGTCCACCGTCGCTCTCCAACAGCCTCATAAATGGCAAAAACATCTTCAAATGCACTGATCCTCTCGATCAAAACTGCTTGGGGACGGGTGAGCGGTCCGAGTGGCACTTTGAAAAGGGAAAGCGCTACCGTATGAGGCTGGTCAATACTGGTTTATACTCCAACTTTCGTTTTGCTATCGACGGGCACAATCTGACTGTTATTGCCAATGATTTTGTCCCCATTGAGCCATATACTACAGATAATGTCAGTATTTCTCTACAAAAGACAGCACAGTCCCGCCATATTTTTCCTTCTCAGCCAACTAACTGACTGTTCTGCTGCAGGTTGTTATTTCTATGGGACAGCGATACGATGTCATTGTGGAAGCAAACGCGCCGGAAGACAACTATTGGCTAAGGTAACGAGCCCCGTCATGTCAATGCTAAAGAGAAGAAAAACCAGGCTAACGCACATGGCGACTAGAGCTATCTGGCAAACCTCGTGTTGCCCCAATGACTATGCAAACGATACACTGGGGATAATCCGATACGATCCTCAGTCTACTGCTTTGCCGAACACGACGCACCCGGCGCTCCATTACCCCGACAATTGTGACGACGAGCCAGCTGACAAGCTCGTACCGCACGTCAAGGTTGACGCCGGCCCGCCAGCGAGGACTGACGTCTTCAACCTCTATCGCCATACATACGACATGCCTCGCGGCTTCATGTGGACTCTAAACGACACGTATCTCTGGATCAACTGGTCCATGCCCACAAACCTTCTCGTGGCCGAGAACGACACGACAAATTTCCCACCAAACTACCTGCTCCATCATACCCCCGACGGACCCAACGAATGGGTATACGTCGTCTTCAATGACATTTCCGAGCGCAACCGCTCGCACCCCATGCATCTGCACGGTCACGACTTTTTCCTGCTGGGCACTGGCGAGGGCAACTTTACAAAGGATAGCCCGCTGCAGCTAAAGAACCCGCCCAGGCGAGACACGGCGTCATGGCCGAAGAGAGGATACATGGTCTTTGCCTACAAGACTGACAATCCTGGAGCATGGTTGATTCACTGTCACATTGCGTGGCACTCCAGTCAAGGCCTTGGGATGCAGATGCTGGAGCGACCTGGTGAGATGATATATACAGAGGACGAAAACCAGGCGTTGCATCAGACTTGCCAGTCCTGGAACAAATTCTATGCGAGTCCGGAACAGTATATACAGGAAGACTCGGGAATTTGATGTATTTGGTCATAGATCCTGGTGTATTTTCCGTCTAGAGGGCTTGCATGTGCGGTATTCTGATATTTAGTACGGTCGGGTTGCGAGCATAGACTAGATTATAAATTACGTTGGCCTTCTAAAAGGAAATGGTAGCTTCAGTTAATGTCTTGTTCCGTAGCAGTTAGCATTCACTCTGACAGAGTCAGTATCGAGCAATTGGAAAACCATGGTGGCTTTGTGGCGTACTAGGCATATAATGTCCAGAGTTATGTGCCAAAACAATTGCCGAAATAAATTAAACTACGCCATGTTCTTTCTTGATCTTGCTTGAAAATTTAAACGAGTTAATTATATCTCTAATTTCGAAAGCGAGCTACTTCCATCTTCTTAAGCTAAAGCAGCTTTGGTCGCCGCAATCTTCTTGACGGCTGGTCGCTCCTTCAACGCCGCCAGCCAAGCCGCGAAATGGGGATATTCAGTGGCAGGCTCATAGTCTGGCACAAACAACGGCAACATCATGTAGTGCGGGACAAAAGCCAAGTCCGCGTATGAGATATTGGCGCCGAGGAGGTACGGGCCACCAGTTTTGGCAAGATGCCTATCCAACACACCCAGCACCCTCTTGATCTCCAGCGTCAGGAACTCGTTGGCGGAGACAATCTGGCTGGCGTCGTAGGTACGGCCCATCCAAACCTTGTACCCGATCACGGGCGCCTGGGCAGACATTTGCAAGTGCAGCCAGGCGCGAGCCAGGGATTTTTGCTGCAGCGACTCGTGCGACAACTTGTTGTCTTTGTCGTACTGCTCAATCAGGTACTCAATGATTGCGCCGCTCTGTAAGTGAACTTTTGTGTCAGAGATGCACCAACTAATTGACAGCCGTTGACTTTCGCTAAAAACTTACCTCGAACAGCTCAATGCTGTGGTTGGGATCCTGGATTGCGGGAAGTTTGCCATTGGGGTTCAAGGAGATGTACGGCTCGACTTTTGCGTCGGGAAACTCAAGGTATGTGGTTTCGTACGGCAAACCAAGCTCTTCGAGAATCAGAGCGACCTTCCATGGGTTAGGCCCTTTTTTGTGCGCATATAGCTTGATTGGTTGGAGCGACGCCATTTCCATTGTGACTGGGTTTGTAAATCAAGAAGCTAGTTAGTTGGTTGGATGTGTAAATTATAAAGCACAAGTATCTAAGCTGTCTCGAATTTTTTGTAAAATGCAGCCGGTCAGGCTATTACATCTTATTATCAGCCCATTTTACACCACGAATACTTTTTGTACTCGTGCACTGTTCTGGATCTGTTTGCGAGGGCTGCCCCTTCTGGAAATGCTCCTTTTGGTAATATCAGCTCCACACGGGGATCTTCGAGCGCTTCGTTGTGCAAGTAACGGGCTGATTTCAGGGTTCCAGTGTATTCCCCCAGAGGGCAGAGTGAGCTGAAGCTGTTCGGAGAAGGCCCTTCTTTGGCGAGATAGTCGGCCTGGAAAGCTATTTGGACCGTTGGGCTAGGTTGCTCAATGCGGCGGCAGCCATCCGATAAAGCCGATCATGAGCCGCAATTATTTACTGTTAAGACAAGCGGAGCAGAGTCGATTCATTCTTCAATAGCAGGATTCAGCAGAAGCGCAAACCTCGAGCACTTCGTCTTCGTAGTCCAAAGCGAGCAGTCATGGGATTCGTACCAATTACCCTCTCCGCGGGGCAAAATCCGCTAACACAGTGAGTCCTGCTGCAGCTGAAGGGGAGGGGGGGAAGACGGGAAAAGAGTCCTCGATTGCGAGTACTAAATTGTAATCAGATTTGATGGCAAGATTGAAACTCACTTTCTAGAACCGCCGGCGGGCACCGCGTTCCAGATCATGCAAATCTACAAGCCGCTCCCCAAGGGCGACAAGAGCGGCGCCTACCGAGGCCCGCCGCCGCATTTTCACCTTCACCAGACGGAGCGGTTCAAAGTCGTCAAAGGCCGCGTCGGCATCGAAGTCAACGAGACGGTCAAGGTGCTGCGCCCAAAGGACGGCGTTGCCATCTGCCCAGCGGGTAACATTCACCGCTTCATCATCGACGTGGACCCTGAGCACGACCAAGACGGCTCGGACGATGAGGAAGAGGACGATGGAGAGATTGTCTTCATGGTCAATGCGACCGACAGCGGCAAAGATTTTGTTTTGGATAGAATCTTTTTAGAGAATTGGTACGGCGTGCGCGTCGACAGCTTCAAATATGGAACCAAGATTGACTTTATCCAACAATGCGCAGTACGTCCAAATAACCTTTTTCACCTAGTCCCTCTCAGACTTACTAATACGACCATGGCTTTTGCAGACTTTTGACGGAGGAGATCACTACCTGCCCTTTCCAGCTACGCTGCCTAAATGGGTTCCCATGAGCTGGTCTCTCGCCATCCGTACGTTTCTGGGTTTCTGGGTCACGGTTATTATCGGACGGTACATTGGCGGCCTGCTCGGATACCAGCCCTTTTATAGGGAGTACACCACGGACTGGGAGCTCGCCGTGGCAAAGATGCAGGGCACCTGGTTCTACCGCCGGAATGTGCAGACGGCCTACAGGGCGGCGACGAGCTGGAAAGAATTACGAGAAATGGTGCCGTACAGCGATGAGGGAGCGGCAAACATGGGCCTTGCTGATGCCAAGGCCGTCAATGACAAGGCTGGCAATGGTGATGAGATGAAAAAGAACTTGTAAATGCAGAGTAGAACTATTCGTGAGCAAAGGGTCAAGCATGTAAGACGTATACTGTAACTTATAGGTCAGGCTAGTAACGAAATTGCGTACTTGTAGTTTGTTATGCTTTTTTTCCATGCCTTTGGCGGAAAGGAATACGGCATCTGGTACTTGCAATAAGCAAGTGATGAGCACTAAATTAAAGTATCTATCAGAGGAAACACGGCGCTACAGGGATTATCAACAGCAAAAGGCTGGTATTCTACGGCGGACTATAGGTGCCTTCGTCCTAATTAAATTATGCATGCATCTATCACATACGTGTTATTATAATCACGCCTAAGGCGTGTTATATAGGCCTAGTTACTAGGTAACTCTATTATATATACGCGTATTAGGGCAGAACTTATAGGTATAAACTTATAGAAGTATAAATATTTATTTTCTAGCCTACTTTAAATTTTTTTCTTTCTTCTATAGCCTTAATCTAACTAATATATTTATAATTTTCTTAATTCCTTTTTAATTATTTTTATATTTCTTTTTTTTAGTATATAATCCCTTTTTATTTAATACTTACTATATATTATTTTATATTATATTAATAATACTTTATTATCTCTTTATTATATTTTAACCCCTCCTTATATAGATCTTTATTAACCTAAATATCTTTATAGTAAATAGTTTCTCTATATTTATAATTAATACTAAAATAACTAGTACTAACCTAACCCTACTTAATTTCCCTTAACTAGATAAGCTTTTTAGTAAATATATCCTTATAAATAGTAATAAGTTAAAAAAGGCTAGTTTAAAGATACTTATAATCTATATAGCTATTATAAAGGTATATAGCTAGCTTTAGAAGGATACTTAAAAGTATATTTATAAATATAGTAATAAGGTATATTATAAGCTTATATAAGCTATTATTAGATATAAATTAACTTATATAGTTTAGAATTTAATAATTTATTAAGTATAAGCTTATATATAACTTATATAGAAATAAAATAGCTCTTATAACTAATTTTAAACGCTTATAAGCTATTAATATATTAGTAAAGTATTTATATAAAGATAAATATACTAGTATTAATATATATAAGAATTATTATAAGGGAAATAGTAAGTTTTTACTTTATATAAGTATAATTAGGCTTTTATAAAGTTATACTAATTATACTTATATCTTTACTACTAATAAATACTTAAACTATAGTAAGTAAGCCTAAATAGACTAGAATTAGTCTTATACTAATATATTTATATA
>JAEIJG010000440.1:0-27684 GCA_037289395.1 Beauveria scarabaeidicola
TATTTGTTGGGTGGGACGCTCCACCTCCACCCCACCTTCTCCCCCCTTTTTTTTTTTTTTTTTTTTTTTTTTTTTTCACATTCTATTTTTAAAGCACGCTCGAGTCCACTACAATGTGAAACCGTCCCTCTTCTTCCCTCTGCACATGAACCGTGCCCCCTCGCGGCATGTCCACTATCGTGCCGTCGATGCAGACCTTTCTCCACCGCTCGTCCTCGTCCTCGACCGTGACGGCAAACTCGTCCACGTCCTCGTAGTAGACCCGCTCGCCGTCCTCGTCGTCCCACGCCGCCTCCACGTGCTTGCCGCCGTCGTACGCCTTCATCATGGCCTCCATGGTGCGCGCGGGCCCCAGCGGCGCAAAGTGCACAAGCCGCAGCTGCCCGTCCAGGGGCCTGCTCGCGGGTGAAATGGTAAATGTGCGTTCGAGGTTGGACACGAGCGCGCCGAGCACGTACGCGTGCGTGTCGCGCGGGATCCTCTCCAGGCGGTTGCCACTGTCACCGCTGTCGCCGCCGCCGCCGTCGCTGTCTGGACGACGACGACGACGACTCCGCCGGACGGTCACTTGCGCGGCGTAGGGATGCGACGTCTTGAGAAGTTCCTGCGCAACCATGCCGAAGCGCGCGGCGCCGTGTGCGCGGTACGCCGGCGTGTCGCTCTCGTAGACGATGCTGGCGTGGAAGCCGTAGCTCGCGACGATGCTGCCGTGCAGGGTGTCGACGTGTGTCTCGTGGCGGAACAGCTGCGCCTCGGCGGCGGCGGTGGCGACGTCGGGGGGCGTCGTTTCCGCCGCCGCGTCCCTGCTGGCGTACTTGACGATGCGCGAGCCCGGCGGGAACGAGGCCCTAAACGTGGGCAGCGGTGCCGCGACGCCGTTGAGAAGCGTGCGCAGCGCTAGGACCAGCTCCGACGGTCCCGTGAAGAGCGGCTTGTGCAGCGAGTTGAAGAGCGCGTTGCCCGTGCCCAGCGGGACTAGCACAATGGTCGGCAGCAGCGGCGGCGGCGGCGGCGGCGTGCCGTTGCTGTCCTCGTCTGATGGTGGCGGCGAAAAGGACGACGAGTTGAGCAGGTCCACGACACCGCCGTCGCCGCTCAGCAGGACAATCGTGCGCGGCACCCCCGCCGGGCGCTTCTCGCGCGCGTACTCGCGGACGCTGTCGTCGCTGTCCGTCACCACCACGCGGTCCGGCTCCGTGTCCTGCGCAAACGCCTCCGCAGCGACGCGCAGCAGCGGCCGCAGCGCCGCCTCCCAAAATAGCACGGCGCGGCCCGCTCCCGCCCTTGTCGAGAGCACATAGTCGACGACGCCGCCGCCGCCGCCGCTGCGGGCGAGATGCGCAGGCAGCTGGGCGATGCGCGGCACGGAGGAGGCGAGCTGCGACGGGACGTCTGCGGGGGTCTGGATGGCGACGAGGCGAAAGGGCTGCTGCTCCGGGCTGCGGCCCTCGACGAGCCCGACCACGACGTTGACGGGCTGCGCGCTGGACGGCGACGGGCGCAGGACGGCGACGACCTGGTCGAGGGTGAGGGAGGGGTTCTCGTGGGACGCGCGGCCGAGGAGGCGGGCGCTCAGGGTGCCGGCATCGTCGTCAAAGGTGAGTGAGTCGGCGTGCACGAGGACAGGCGCGGCGCGTTCACTCATTTGCGGCAGGCAGGCAGGGGGGGGGGGGGGACGGACGACAAGGTCTATGATGATGGGGGCTGGTTAGGAACGGGATGCAGAGGGATTTCCAAAGAAGCAGAAACAAATAAATACAGGACCGAGGGACATGCAACAATAGAAGAATGCGTCTAGGTGGAAACATGTATTGTTCAGGTTGTTTATAGTGCCGAAAAGAGGAATTAAACGTCGTTGCTCCACTACATGCATGCGCGGGAGGGGTCCAAACTACCGCGGGGATGTTGCTTGCATCTTATGGAGTCGCCGTTGCGTTATCTGCCGCCCATCATGATAAAGCCTTCTTTGCCCGTCATTCAGTCAAATTGCGTGCGTGATAGACATGTCAAAGCCAGTTAGTTACATAATCAACGTTCGTGCCTAAAATAGCGCACAATCAAGTCGGCGGACATGGCAATAGCTGCGATGGGCTGCTGAAGCCGCGTAAAAATTGCTGGGAATTTGATACTTAAATTGATCGCTTACTATCATTATGCCTTGACTTTAGTTGCTCTTGGCTTTCGTCAGTGGACCCCAGTTCTCCCTGGGATTCATCTGATAGCGAACAAGATTCTGCGCCTTGCCCTCTCGCCCGAGTCGGGCCAGATCATCATTGAACACCAGGGTTTTCCTCAAGTCTTGTTCGGTGAGAGCCCTTTGATCGCTCGACACCATTTGCTCGACCCCGACCCCGTCGCCTTCCTTCATCACTGCATCGACACCTTCCATCTTCAAATCAGGCTGGCCATCGGCCGCGTCAGCATCGGTACTAGGTTCCTCCTCGAGCAGGCCGGCCTTTTTCAAAATTCTCCATGGCGCCGTATTTGGCTTGAATTTGGATTTCTTGATGGGTGCCTTTTGTCGTATCCATTCCGCCACGATCCACCATATTGTTGACCATGGAGCGTCTGTTTTGATGCTTCCCGGCTTGCAATGACTGCGGCCCGCAACGTAGCCAAGATGCTTCAAAGCCCCTCTAAAGACATCATCGCCCGGTGTGGCGCATGAAACAGTGCTCGCAAGTTTCCCGGGAATTACAAAAAATGGATAGTGGTCAATCTTGGCGTACTCTTTGTCCCGAGACTCGACGGGAGCAGTCTCTTCAGGACCAGGTATCAGTTCCTCCAGCGCGTTTTGCAGCATTCCTTCTAGTCGAGGAAGAGTGCGATAGACTTGCTTGTCGGCCTCTGGTATTTGCTTTAGCAACCTCTCGATAAAGTCCCGTGAGTGAATATGGCCACCCCACATTGGGCCGTTGACATGCATTTTGGTACCGCAATGTTTGCAAAACTGATCTGCTACTCCCAAGGCCATGCCGAATTTGTAGTATGCTCCGTTGCCCTTTTTATTGAGCACTGCCTTGGCACGCATCAGGTATTGGGTTTCCCAAGCGCCGCAGCCGTTATCACAGCTGTGTACAACCATTGTCTTTGTGCCTAGAAATTTGACTGCCTGCGGAGACTTTGTGACCCGGATAAAGACTTTGGTATAAAAGTCGATGGAAAGAGACAGCTGTGGCTCAATTGCAAGTCCATAACGAGCTGCCGACGTCGCTACTCCATTAATGATTAGCCGTAGACCAGCTTCGTGGGAGTGCGCGCCATGAATTGGTGTGCCGCCGTAAAGGGAAAAAGTCTTCTCGCAGTATGCATGGCCAGCCCATACAGCGCTATCTGTGCATGTAATGCACAAAAGACCGCCGTCATCACGTACGGCCTGGACGGCAGCGTCAAAGAATGGAGCCGCTGTTCCATACGGATCTAGGTCGATAACGTCAAATTTGGATGATTTCTTCCATGACTTGTTGGTCTCGCCATTTGCAAGTGATTCTGCAATTGTTCTGTACATGACTGCAAGGGCGTCGCCATTGGTTACAGAAACAATATCATCGACGCCGTTGTGTTTGACGTTTTGCTTGATTGACTTGGCCGCGGAAGCTGACAAGTCGTTGGCTATAATGGTAGTGACAAACGGGAGTTCGCGCGCATATCGCAGCGCGCGTAGGCCCGAGGCAGAAAGGGCATCTAGCATCTTGAAAGAGGGTTTGATAGTCTTGCCAGCGTGCTGGTCTTCTGGGCCAGGCTCAAACTCTGGCTGTTGCTTTGGCTGCTCTGGCTGTTCCGGTGGCCCGGCCTGCTCAGTCTCTTCGGGTTTGGTGCCATTTTCGTCTCCCCTCTTGCGTTTCTTTCCATGTTTAACATCCTTTGTTTGCTTGCGAGTTCTTTTCTTCTCAAGAGCTTCCTCGCCGTACGCCTTGATTGCGAGCACAGAGAGATCGCGGTTGTACTGCTGGATTGGGTTGTAGAAAACCTGCTGCACCTCGCCAGAGTCTTCTCCCACCTTGGCACCTTGCGGAACCAGAATTGTCGCGAGACCTTCCGTCACTGTGCTGAAATGCGCCCCGTCCACCTCTACAGTCGCATTTTCGGTCGCCTTGTTGCTCATGGACATCGCAAAGTACTGACGAGATCGTTTGAGCGCAATGGCGGAGGACCTGCTCGGAATTCGCAAGGTAATCCGGTGAAAAGCTGCTCGTAACGTGAGGGATTGCAGCATGCAGAAATCTTTCGCGGCGAGTATAGATTGAATTGTCGCAAAGTTGAACTAGTTGCTGTTTGCGGAGCCGTTAATTTTTTGGATTCTGCCGCCTGTAAAATTGGGCGGTGTGGTGACTACATAGCCATGGAGCAACCAACGACGAGCGGTGCTCTTGCTACATATACTCTCAGTACATCTCCCCATTGTACACCATCGCCAGTGTGCGGCCCGCGAAATCGGCCCATCTCTTTCTACAAAGCGTGAAATCTCCCGTATCAAAGTCGGTCCGCACTTTCCAACTTCTGCGGTGTTTGGATATGGTGCTTTGTTCCATTCCCACGTGCGATGGCGTACATCTCCATTTCCTTCCCGTTCCGCCTACCTGATTCATCACCATTTCAACGCCATCATCAACAAGCATACACTATACTCTCAACCTCGAATTCTCCTTATCCTCATCATGTCGCACCAAAAAAGCCCAGGCTCGCCGGCCTACGGGAAGAACGATTCACCAGTTCATGGAGCATCAGATGAGGTTCTCTTCGACAGAGGCGACTTCATCTCACGGCTTGATGGGCCGGCATCAGAGCCTGCTCGTCCACCAACAGGCTCGGTACCGTCATCTTATCATCACTCCCATAAGATCCCGCCGCACCGGTTCGTGGACCCCCATGAATAGAGTGTCATTGCCCGTGGAATCGGTGGCGTAAAGGACATGGAACAGCTTCGACCAGTGCATCCATCCACTTGGTGGTATCCGCCCCGAGGCATGCCGAATGGCCTCTACCGCGATGTTGTACAGCGTCGCACTCAATGTCTGATTTTATATTACGCAGCGACGTTGATGCAGTGGACATTTATGCTACTGCAGCTTTGCATTTCTGCTATACTCACGGCGCTCGGTTCTGTTGCTGTCAGAGATGGTACGCCAATTACGGTTCTTGGTGCTGTGAATACTGTCAGTGCTAGCATTCTGGCCTTTCTCCACAACAGTGGCATCCCCGATCGGTATCGCAAGGACATGGACGAGCTCAGGCAAGTGGAGGACCACATCAAAGAGCTTCTTGATTCTGGCATTGCCCCAGTGGCGCTCTCCCCGGAGCAAATCATTGCAGAATGTTTCGATTTATATCAAGACGCTAAGGCTACTATCAAAGCCAATTTGCCTGATAATTATCGCAACCGCCAAACAACGCCAGTGCGACGACAACCTGCGACGCCCATCGAGTCAGGTAATGCAGCTCCTGCGGGCTCTACACAAGATACTTCATCTGCTACTAGAGGCGATCCTTCGAAATGACGCTCGTCCTATTATACTTTCGACTGAACAAATTTGACGAGATGGGGGCATTTTCACCTGTGGCTTAACCAACTTGTTCGTACCCATCTTTGACGGCAACCTTTTGAATGTATCTCGGTGACGAATCCGCATAATTCTGATTCCTACGTATGCATGGCTCACATGAATTTGGACTTGATGAACCCCCCCACCTAGCAGTGGCTTTAGCGTTACCACCATCATGTTATGAAAGCGAATGGGATCAGCTTTAGGGTCGATTTGTTCTCAAAGAATAAGCAGCAAGTTTGCTAGCTAGCTAGGTTTGCTACTAATAGACCTAACTTCTAAGCCCAATTCATGCAAAAAGTACATGGGAAGGTTTCACGGCGACAACTGTACGTGGGAAACTTGCGCTGCACTCCGATAACAGCCATCATCAAGGATGGAGCCAAACGCGGCGCACGTTGATTACGGCGATCCCACCATCAGGCGTGGAGTACTGTTGAAGATATATGAAGTGGTCCATGACTTCTGAGAGCTCCTGCCTAAATTGCACTTCCTGAGCGCCTCAAACACAGGGTCAAACTCGTAGGGCCCACCTACCTATGTTCCTCTGAAATTGATGGTCCCTATTTACCTGTGGTTTCACAAACACGCAACGGTCGCTTGGGCCTGGCAAATAGAGAACGTTATGTGTCGAGCGATAGGATGAATTGCGGGCGCTGAATTCCTGCCTCGAGTCGCTTTTTGGCCGATTCAGTTCGGCACCACTCGCCGTTTGCACCGCTCTTCAGCCTCCTTCTCGAGAGACTATATTCATTTGTTACATCTCTCTGTCCCTTTTTTCACCTTGATGTATTTTGATGACATGGTGCAGATCCTCGGACAATCTGTTTAGTCCCTCGATTGAGTACTTGGCACTATTTGGTTGTCTCGGCTACGTTGGCGGCCATGACGCAACTGGTCGCGAGCCCGTTTTCGTTTCCACGAAAGTTGGTATCGATACTTCTCATCTCCGGCATACTTGCCTATACGTTTTTATTCCTGCAGACATGCAATCTAGAAATTGACTTGCGGCGCTCGTTTGCCAGCCAGCAGAGCCGAAATACGAGCGTGCCAGGTCTCGACACGGACAGTTACCTAGACGAGCTGATTCGCACACACGACCTCTCGCCACGGGTCGAATGGGCTGCATGGAATATCCCGTCGACGCAGAACCAAAAACAATGGTCGTCCGTCACGCGAGTGTCCCGTCGCTTCCGGCCACCCCGGTCACGGATCTTTGACCAGCGCGGCGGCCACGACGCCGCCTCGCTGCCACCGACGACGTTCAGGACGTTGGGGCTGCCGTCGCCGCTGGGCTGGCGCCCCGGCGAGCTTGACGCTTCGGGATACCTGTTTGGCGTCTCGACGACGCACGAGCGGTTGATGAAGGACGACCGCGCCATGCTCCGGAACTGGCAGTGGTGGCTGACGGACGGGAAGCAGGGCAGCAACGGCGCGCACGTCGTCATCATGCTGGACAGGGCCAACGAGGAGCAGATACAGCAGGTCGAGGCCGCACTGGCGACGCTGGGCATCCCCTCCATGGTGTATAATATGGGGGACCCGCTGTCCGCCGCGACGACGTATGCGCAGCTCGCCGGAGAGCTGCACTCTTACGGAGTGGCCCTGTCGGCTGTGGGCATCCACAAGAGGTGGTTCGTCCTGATTGAGGACACAGTCTTCTTTCCGAGCCTGTCGTACCTGAATGAGAAGCTGGGTGCGTATGATGCGCAGGACAGCGTGTACATTGGCGTCCCGAGCGAGCGAGGGGACTGGACGGCCCGCGACGGCAAGCTCTCGACCAGCGGCGGCGGCGTCGTCATTTTATCCCATGGTGGCCTCGCCCACTACCTGTCCCTATCGTGTGCCGAAGAGGACGCGTCGAGCAGATCGCTGCTCGTTGCGCGGCAATGGACGTCTATCCTCCACGGGTGCATGATGACGCGCGGTGAGCTGCCCATGCACGTCATCCCGGGCCTGTACGCGCCCGTAGCGGATGACCCCGCCTCATCCTGGCCCGGCGGCTCTGATGACGACGACCTTGAAGCCGGCGCGCGGCCGCTCGCGTTGCGCAACCACCGCGGCCACGCGCGGGGCGCCGACATTGCCCGCGCCTACCTCGTCGCCGACGTGTGCGGCGAGGCGTGCTTTGCGCAGCGGTTCCTATTCCGCGACGGCTGGGTCCTCGTCAACGGTGTGTCCATCAGCCGCTACCAGCACACGCCCACGGTGCAGTCCGCCGCCGCGGACAACCGAATCGAGAGGCGCTCGCTCGCGGCGCAGCTGCAGCTGCAGGAAGCGGATCGTGGTGATGCCGCCGATGGTAGGCTGCTTCTCGCGGGCGGCGGCGCGCGCAAGGTGTGGAGGCTCCTGGACTCGGTTGTAGATGATGACGGCGCCGTGTGGCAGGCGTATGTGAAGAGGGACGGGCGTAAGAAACGAGCGGCGGGCGCGCAGGACGAAGGGTTGCAGGACGAAGGGGTGCGGGAGGAAGAGGTGCAAAAGGAGGAGAGTGAGCCGCAGGACTCGGTCATTATCCTGATCTGGACCGACGGCGAGCGAGGATGAGCAGCTTGACTGGTGTATTTTGGCAGAAACTTTTATTCTTCATTCGTTATTGTATTTACATACGCCGCAGCGCGGACGCATATACTCTTTTTTGCTTCGCTCACATACTACGCAGCCATCTCTTGCCAGTCCTCCTTGGTCAGCTCGTAGTAAACCTCCGTCTTGCCCTCGGCGTCCTCCTCCCGGCAAGGCCGGCGCCTGCCGCGGCCCTTGAGCCCGAGCCTGTCCTCTGCCAGCCTCACCATGGCCACGTTATCCTCGAGCGTCGTCACCGTCACCAGATCCAGCTGCAGCCCACCACCCCTCGCCGCTTCTGCAAACGCCCAGTCAATCGCCAGTCGCATCGCCTCGGTCGCGTATCCCTTTCCCCTGTACTCGGGATCAATCAAGGCGCCCACGTCCCCCGCGCGAATCGTTCTGCCGCCGCCGTCGCGCACGAGCTCCTTAATAGCGCCGTAGCCTCCAAGACCAATAACGAGCGGCGGCGACGACGACGCGGCGTCTGGCAGCAGCTCAATGACCATGTTGATGCGCGAGGGTCCGCCGAGGACGACGCCGACGCCGCCGCCGCCGCCGCGGGCCGTATTGATGACGGTGGGCACAGAGGCGGAGAGGCGCTGCCGGGCGATGAGCTCCGAGGCGGTTGTGGCGGAGAGGGGCGCGGCGTTGGGGTCGGATGTGTTACTGGGATCGGAGAGCAGTGCGGCGAGGCGGGCGGCGTCGGAGGGCTGTATGGTGCGCAGGACGATGGGGAGGGTGGGGGATGGGAGGCGCGTGTTGAGGTGCGAGACCTCGATGGTGGATGAGCCTGTCATTGTGTGTGCTGTTGGTGGTGTTGAGGATGACGGGGGCTAGATGACAGCCCGGCAATGCTATCTTTATAACTCGTCAGATTCTACAACAACACGGATTGACAGCTGGACTTGAACTTGTATTAGTTTTGTTTCTTTTCGATTTCCTTGCGTCCTTTTTGCGTCACTGCATGGTTTACCAACCCGTGCCAACTGAATCAAACATATTACGACGGCCCAATCACGACTCGGCGTCGTAGCTCAACCTTGTGAGTCACGGTCTGGATGGGCTTTAAAATCTCACTGGAACCCGTCATTTGGTGGGGGTTAGTAAGTTGGTGCCCAATTAGGTTCCGGGGGTGACTGGGTGTTTTGATGCTCGACTTGCGGAAAGTTAAAAGAATCGGCATTTCCGTTTCCATTCCCTGCAGGGCAGGCATTCAGATCCAATGACTAGGAGCGTTTTGGAGACTGCGTAATGACGTTGCCGAGGTGTAAGCCGGGGCTAATCGGGGCTTTACACCGCACACAGGACTTTACCAGACAGAGTAGCGTAGTGGAGGTATTAGATGATGATTCGATTGACGCCATGGACCACTATTTAACACATCGTCACAGTAACAACAGTCGTCTTATTTCGCCGGGGTCTTGTCCCTGGGCGTCCCGCTAGCACTGCGCAGCACTCGCCCACTGTCAGGCGTAGCCTCTCTCTTGACAGGCGCGTCTGCAGACAGCGGAGAGCAGGGCAAGTCAGGCGTGACGGAGCGGGACTCTGAACCTTGCTTCCGCGACTTGGCCACGCTCGTAGCCTTTTTCCGCCGCTTTTCACCGAGGCTTGAGATTGAACCAGTGCGGCGCGTCGTCGGGTGGCCGTCATCGAGGTCAAAGGACGGGGTGCCGCTGCGTGTTGAGCTGACGGAGCCGCGTCGGACACTGCTGCTGCGGCGCTTGTGAAGCTTCTCGGTGCTAATGTGGCTCTTGTGGAGGACCTTGGGCGTCTCCTGGCGCCTAACCTGAGCTTTTTTCCAAGGCAGGCGCCACAGCCAGCCATGCTGGGATTTGGCCAATTTGACATCGTATTCTTTCACTTTTTCTCGTAGCAGGGCTCGGCGCTCGTTTTCTCGGTCCCAGTACTCTGTTCGATAGAGCTCCCAGTTTTCGCGAAAGGTGGGGGAGAATGGTTTGGCGAGAAGCAACAGCTTGACATAGTCGCCGCCAGGGGCGAGGTCTTCTTCGTGTCCGCCTCGCACATCATCTTGGTGGGGAAGGATCAATGTCGGATGGTGGCCGTCGGCAGAGAGCTGCAGCTCCTTTTCGACCTCGCGCAGCAGGGAGGGGTCGACGCGTCGGTAGGAGGAGCTGGCGGTGTGGGAGAAGAGGCCGTAGGTGAGAAAGAAGCCGACCGAGGAGAGAGCCTCGGCCCACCAGGGGCGGCGGATGAGGACGAGCTTGCAGTTGAAGCCGCGCAGGCCGCGGTTAGAGATGGCGAACCAGCGGCGGGGCCAGCGGATTCCGCGGTCCCAGATGCCGGTGGCCCAGACGAGGACGGCGGTGATGATGCCGCCCATGAAGCAGACCTTTTGGGCGCCCTCGACGGCCCAGTAGATGGAGCCGCCGACGCCGTGGCCGTCCTCGCGGGGCGCAAAGTAGAGCTTGTAGGCAAAGAAGCAGACCCAGGCAGTGAGGAGGGCGAGGAAGAAGGTGTGGTGGCGCTTGCGGGCGCGCAGCTCGAGAAACTGGGCGCGCAGGGAGGCCTCGAGGATGAGGAGATTGAGGTAGATCATGGAGGGCGAGCTGGGGATGTTGTGCAAGGGATCGCCCTGCTTGACGTCGTGGTGGAGGATGGGACTGGTGCCGGCGGCGGCGGCGGCGGCCTTGATGGCCGGGGAGGCCACGGGGGCCCCCTTGACAATGGAGTCAATGTCTTCGGTCATGGAGGTGCTGGCCGGCGCCTCCGGGGACGTATATCGAGTATTGCGGCGGCGATGGGACGGGGAATGCTTCGGCGCGAGTGCTCATGCAAGCAGCCAAGCTACTTGGCGCATCAGCCCGATTCTGTGCGGTTGCTTGGGCGCGGGCCCCACGACGGCAGCTGTTGACGGAGGGGAGATGAACAGTATCAGGGTCGTGGAATCGATCGGTAGGGTACAATTGAGTGGGGATCGACAGACATGCGGACGTGAGAGTCGGGTTGGAAGAGGGAAAAAGAGGCGAGGACGGATGGGCGTCAGTGGTGGGTCTCGGGTGTAGCGAGTTGGTAAGACAGCGAGAGGGCACATGAAGACATGAGTGAAAGTGAGGCTTGAAATGTTTAATAGTTCTATAGTACTCTGTAAACATAATATACTAATAAATAAACAATTTCATAACGATAGCTGCAAGTTGAGGAAATTGGGGCGTTGTCCTTGAGGCGGCAGCACTGGACGTCATTGATGCTGGAGCGTAAGTTATTAGTAAGCGAGCGTGAAGAGGCTGGCTACAGACTACAGTATCGAGAGACAGGGGACTAACCCCGCGATGGGAGGCTGCGGCAGAGGACACTGAAATGGCCCATTTTCAGATTCAGATTATGCGAGACAATAACCCTTTTTTGCCACGCATTGACTGGCAAGCTGAAGCTGGACGTTGACTCTGGAAGCTGATCTGGACATTCCCATTAGCACACGTTGGGGAAAGCCCACTGTAAAGCACCTGGGCAGTTTCCATTTAGCGGGGCAGGTGAGCAGTGTGGGGGGCCTTGAACAGCCAAACAGCCTCAACATGCCCCAACTGCCCAACTAGAACCACTAATAAAACCACCAAAACCGTCAACCTTTGAGCGGCTGCAAACAACCAACCACGTGCCACGTTACAGTGAATCTGCTAATAATTGGTTCTGTGCCATCTCGTGCCCCTTTCTATTTAACCCATGACAGCAGAACAAGTGGCAAGGGGATCAAATATTATTATTAGCACCCGTCATCGAGAGGAACCATCTCGGCGCTCTCAACCGATCCAGCATTTGGAAAAAAATCCCTCTTTCATCTCCTACCATCTAATTGCTTCTTTTTTTCGCTCTCGCATCGCCGCCTTCGTCATCGACTCCATCACCTCACCCGGTTTGCCATGAACAAGCCTTGATCCCGCGTCGAGCCGTAGTGTCGGAACCCGGATCGACGCAAACTCCGATACACAGAAGCAGCCGCACCGTGTGCCCAACACCAACTTACCACCAGCGCACCACCAACGATTCTTAAATCCGGGCGGGCTTTCACTCTAGAATATCCGCAGCAACCACACACACCTTTTGCTGCGCTGCATTATTACGCCTGTGACGCGTCGACAGGCTCACGCACCTCGATTTCCAGCCTAATTCCCAGCCCTGTCAGCGCGCCCCCCCCCCGGGATAGTGTTGTACCTTTGGCGGCTCAGCCCACCTCCGAGTATCGCTGGTGGACTTTTTTTGCCTTTCCGCTTGCTGTCTACGGATAGAGTTCACGCAATCAGGGACACGCTGTTGTCTGGGGCTTTTGTTTTAAAAAGCCCCCGTCGCAGCCCTGTTTTTTCTTTAGTCGGCATGCTCAAACAGCAAAAAGCTACCGTCTTTTTCCAACGTTCGCGCGTCACCCTGGCCTCGTCCTTTCCCACCTCCTCCAAGATTGCCAACATGACCGCCGAAGATGGACCTGCCCGCGCCCAGCAGCAAGATTCTGGCCAGCTAAAGCAAACCAGGCAGACTCGGCCGCCCTCTGTCTACTTCCCGCTCGGCTACAAGGAAGCCGCCTACCAATGGGTACGAACAAACCACCTCTCTGGCCCGTATACACGCCCTCAGCTGCTGACAACCTCTCCGCGTAGTGGACAAGCGTGACGCCGCCCATGGTCGAGCGCAAGGTCCTCTCCTTCATCCCAACCCTGCGTGAAGCCGCCGACAGCGCCGCCAACCCCCACGCCTCGTCGACGCCTGACCCCCTCGGCACGCGCGTCTGGCGCCGCACCATGGTCCAGCTGTCGGGCAAGAACCGCGCCCTCAACGAGGTCTGCGTGGAAAAGGTCGGCGACAAGACGGACGAGACGCTCGTCGTCGTCCACGGCTACGGCGCCGGCCTCGGCTTCTTCTACAAGAACCTCGAGCCCATCACGCGCAGGCCCGGCCTCAAGCTCTACGCCCTCGACATGCTCGGCATGGGCAACTCGTCCCGTCCCGCCTTTCGCATCCACGCCAAGGACCGCGAGCAGCAGGTCATCGAGGCCGAGGACTGGTTCATCGACGCCCTCGAGGAGTGGCGTCTGAAGCGCAAGATTGACCGCTTCACCCTCCTCGGCCACTCCCTCGGCGGCTACCTCGCCGTCTCCTACGCCCTCAAGTACCCAGGCCACCTCAAGAAGCTCATCCTCGCCTCGCCCGTCGGCATCCCCGAGGACCCTTACGCCGTCAACGCCTCGATGCCCGAGCCCGACGAGTCCACCCTCGCAAACGAATTCACCCAGGACCAGACCCAAATCACCCAAACCGGCCACGACACAGCCGCCGCCGCCAAGGCCGCCGCCGCCGCAGCAGCCTCCAGCAAAGCCCCCGCGCCACCCGGGACCCCCAAGCGCCCCATCCCCAGCTGGCTCGTCTGGCTCTGGGACGCCAACGTCTCGCCCTTTAGCATCATCCGCATGACGGGGCCCCTCGGCCCGCGCTTCGTCTCGGGCTGGACCTCGCGCCGCTTCAACCACCTCCCCGGCCCCGAGGCACAGGCCCTCCACGACTACGCCTTTTCCATCTTCAAGCAAAAGGGCAGCGGCGAGTACGCCCTCGCCTACATCCTCGCCCCCGGCGCCTACGCCCGCCGTCCCGTCATCAACCGCATCCAGGACGTCGGCCGCCAGCCCATACCCTCGCCCGCCAGCGGCGGCAGCCACGCGCTAGCCAACAAGGAAACCGGCTTCCCCATTGTCTTCATGTACGGCGAAAACGACTGGATGGACGTGGCCGGCGGCCTCGCCTCGGAGGAGAAGCTCAAGAGGGCGCGGGAAGAGGCGCTCGCGCGTGCGACGGACGAGGAGAAGCAAACGGAAAACGGAAGCGTCAAGGTGGTGATTGTGCCCAAGGCCGGTCACCACCTCTACCTCGACAATGCCGAATTTTTCAACGACGCCCTGCAAAAGGAAATGGACGACGTTTTTGCCACGTCCAAGAAGAGAAACGATTACTGATGAGCTTGTCTTCTTTTTTTCTTGTTTTTAGGCGGGATTTGATTTTATTTAGGTTGGGATTTCTGTACACTTTTTGAGGTCTTGCGGCTGGGCGTCTCCTTCTTTTGAATTTTATCGGGACTGTTTCATCCACTTCACCTTTACTGCATGAGCGACATGCAGCCGTCTCGCATGACGCTCCGAGGACGATTCAGTTTATATGCACATTATTTTGTCGGATCGTTGGGCGTTTACACAGCATTAGATATACAGCATGTACAGGTAAACAATCCTCATGCATACATACATACATACACTTTACATCAATAGAATCAACCTTTTCTATACATTGCCGATTTCTCGATTTTGCAGGACCAATTTGTATTGAATATGACCTGCTATCAATCACTTTTGGGCGCAATCGCGACATCGGCCCCATGCTTAGTCTACATTTCCAGTCTATCCAGTCTGCCCCCTGCAATAAATGATGCTGAAGAAAAAAACAAGTCGCAATGATGAATACAGTACTAAAATGTTGTGAGAACAGGGAGAGCCGGCAAAAGCAATATTCTCCTATGCTGAAGACAAGAACCGCCGGGGTTCGTAACCAAGGAGAAGAACAAAAAACGCCATACTTGACATCAATGATGGCTATGCAAAAGACCAGTGTGTACCATGCGAGGGGCTTTTCTTTGGGCGTCTCTTTACAGATTGATCAAGTCAATCTCGGAGAAATCGGGCGGATGCTTGCCGTAAACCACGCGCACTTTACTATCGAGCGCTGTGCCTTCGTTACTCATCCAAATGTGCTTGCTGAACGCGCGCGTGCGCCGAATCTCGTCTTCGCTGATGCCCAGGTCGTCGCGCGGGACCCAGACGGCTGGGCGACGGGCGCGCATGGCAGAGTGCAAAAAGGCGTGCCGCGTCAGCATGTCCCTCTCGTCGGGTGTCAAGTCTTCGATTTCGTCGTGGACGCCGCCGAAAAGGGCATTACCCATTGCGCGCTGCGCCTCGAGGTCCTTGTTGCGCTGCTGCCGACGGTACTGCGCGGCCTGCGAGTTGCGGTCCGCCCGGGTAAGACGCAGCAGCTGGTTGCCTCCGCCCTTGGCCCATCCGCCGACCTGCTTGCCGACCTGCTTCATCGGTCTCAGAGAAAGCATGCCGCCCGGACGACGTCTCTCTTGGTCCATGCTGTTCAGCTCGATACCCTCTTCACATTCGCTCAGAGAAGGGCACTTCTCTCGCATGGCCTGTAGTTCCTTCCGGGCTTCTTCCTCTTCCTCATCTTCGTCGACACCCAGTCGAGAGTCTTGAGCTCGCTGGAATGCTTCGTCGCGAAGAATGGCTTCGTCTTCATATGTGATGGGCAGATAACGGAATAGCGGCGAGAATGACCGGTTGAGGAGGTACTGATAAATCATGGTCAAAATCATGACTACCAACATGATAACACCGTGTGTGATGCACGGATTTTTGTCGTCTTGGTCTTTAACAATGAAGAAGAGACCCGCCATGCACAACTGCATAAAGTACAGGCCAGTGAAGGTCTGGTTGATGGCGCGCGGGTATAAGACACCACCGGTGTCGTGCTCAAGGCGGTAAACGTACACCATAGCGTAGCGCTGTGCAAGCCACAAAAGGCCAAATGTCACTATCGCAAAGATGGAAATCAAAGGCGAAATAATGCAGTAAAAGATTGCGATACAGGCAAAGTTGGTGTACACAGGAAAGAAGGCTCCCCACTGCACATTGTTGAGGTTCGTGTTTCGCGCCCACTTGTTTCGAGCGGTGCTGTCAAACATGGGCCCGATGATGAACCAGAAAAGGAGCGAGGCAATCTGCAGTAGTGTACCAGAGCTAGTAGTCAACGCTTGAAGTATCATGTAGGAGAAGAAGTAGTTGGCCGCCTTTGGAAGGTTGTTGGCCAAAAGGTCCAACACGCTTTGAACAGAACTCAGTTGCTCTCTAATGTTGACGACGAACTTGTCCAGAGACGCGGCGAAGAACGAGGCAATCGATACAACAAGGAAGACTTGAAGGAACAAAAAGACGAAATAGAAGAACTGGACAAACTCGGCTTTTTGCGTGCCAGTTTTCGCTCCTCGAATGCCCGCGAGAAAGTTCAGAATCAATGGCACCAAAACAAGGAGAAGCGCTAGCAGAGCGGCAGGCAACACACCCGCAATAATCTTGGCAAGATTTTCAACATCATGGTTCGCTTTGAGGAAGCCAAGCCACTTATTATCTTGGATCAGCTGATCCAGCTGGCTGACTGCAGCTGTCCAGGCTACCGGGATAGCCCAGAGAAAAGCCATGGTGCAGACAATTCCAATGACGATGAAGGCACGTAGACCTTCTCCCCACCATGATATAGCCATGTTGTCCCAAACAACATCGCGGGGTGAGATTTCAATGATTCTGGGAGCCATGTGACGAGGGATGTGGTGCACAGCGCTCTGACAAGCCATGTGCGCCGCCACTTGGTGGTTGAACTGAACAAAAGCTGAGCTCATGAGCGGATAACGTTCGGGATGCTTTTGGTCATCTTCGATTTCCAGATTCAGACGGGCAAGTTCTTTTCGGCAGTAGTAGATGGTATCGACCTTTTTCGTGATTCCAGGGACACCAAAAAGCCAGTTGACGCCGAACAAGGGTAAATGATGTGTGGGACGCTGCTTCTGCTTAAGATATTTTCGCCACTCGGCATCTTCTTCCTCTGTGTCGTCATATTCTGGGTCGAATGCCTCGGGATAGTCTACTTGCTCCTCGTCATTGCCGGTGAACGGAATAAAACCTTTGACTGTTTGCCAGAATGTCTTTTTCTTCTGTTGACCAGCAGACATGTAATCTTCGGCCTCGAAGCCTTGGGGAACTGGCGAAGCGTATCCACCTGATGGGGGCTTCCAGAATTGCCAAAAGCGATGTCTTCGATGATCCATGAAATTGTCATCATCTGCTGCTTTCCTGACCGTGTTACCACCAATGCCACGGTCCTCTGCGCCCTCGGGCTTCTTTATGGCACTGGTGGATGTCGCGGAGACGACGGAGCCGGCAGGTGAATGCGTTGCTTGGGAGTGACCAGTTTGTGGGCGCTGAACAGAAGCAGACAGGCTCTTCTTGCTCTTCGGGGACAGCGGCGCAAAACCATGCGTTGTTCCAAGGCCCTCTTCAATTCCCTTGCCGGACTTGTTGACGACAATTTTCAGCCCGCCAGCGACTTTGGAAGTGGTTTTGGTCAGTCCGGCCAAGGGATTGTGCGTGTCATTGTGTTTCTCGTCATTGTTGTCATTGCCATGGTGATGCTGCTCTTCGATTTCCATGGCCGATTCCTGAACACCAGCAGTGACAGTATGAGGAACGTTACAGTCATCGCCACCACCTTCACCTTGCCCACTGTGCGCAAGCTCCCTGGCCTCTTCATCTCGCTTCGCACTTCTGGCAGCCTTTTCCTTCTTGCTCAGTGCTCCAAGCTTCATTTTCTTGCGCTCCCTTTTCTCGTCTCTTTTCTGTTGCTTGAGTTGGGCTTTTTTGGCAGCCTTGATGAGCTCGGTCTCGGCATTTTCCAAAGCTGCATGCATCTGTTCGCGTAGGTTGACCTTGTCGAGAAGCTTTGTCATGTCGCGGTTCAGCCACACATTTCTGACTCCACCCGGGAAGACGTCGAGAAGTCCTCGAAGCGCCTCTTCGCTGAGCCATTTCTTGGGAATGGAATTGAGGAGTACAGTGGTAGCGGAAGCTCGCAGACGGTGCTCGGCACTGGTGAGGTAGTCTTGTCGGACCTTGATGTATGCCTTGAGTTCGAAGAAGAAGACGGCACAGATCCATATCACCACCAAGATGGCCAACACAAGATGCGCCGCATAACGGCCACTGTGCTCAGGGCGAATATTAGCCCAGGCTAGCGTGTCAAGGCCGGTAACATTCTTGTCATTGTCAGTGTTGTTGTCGGCGCTCATATCAACCCGCTTTCCAATACCCCCAACATAGTTGATCGGGATCAAGATGGGTAGAACGACGGCACAAATGGGTATAAAAATGGTAAGAAGAGTTTTTAGGTAGCGCAGAAAGAAGTAGGCATCGAGGCCACATTTTTTTATAATCTCGCGATCCTGGAAACAGATGACGGTCTTCATCATGGCAAAGAAATTGTTGGGAGGCGGCTCGGTTCTTTCGCGTTCGGGAACAAGATATGTTTTTGGTTTACTAGATTGTGTCAGTACCGTGCCGGTATGAAGAAGCAGAAAAGGGAATAGTACAAGATGCGTGCGAGCCTGTTGCGAAGGATGGCAAATAGAGATATTTGGATGCCAAAGATGATCAAAGCTGTGGCAATAGAGGTGACAAAGGTCACGATGCCAATGCCAGACTGTCCTTGCGCTTTCGAAATGGGACCCGTATCATTTCTGCGAGGTAGCATGTTGAGAGAGGGAACTTGGACGGGAGCGGGATTCGAAGCAGCCATGGCTTGTGAGGGTAGCAACCAGGCCGACCCAAACAGCATCAGACCCGCGGCTGAGAAGACGAGTCGAGACTGAACCCTCTCCATGGCGATGCAAACGCCCAGGGCGTTACTAGATTTCTTGAGATGCCCTGCTGAGTGAGATTCGATTCGATTTTCCCGCGGGTGAAGGGGAACTATTGTGGGCTGAGGCGTGAGGCGTGACGCCGTGCAGGGAAGGGAAGGACGTGTATAATGTATTGCAAGCCCCTGGTCAGATGAAGTGGCCCGTCTCAGATTCAAAGTATACAATGCAGTAGCATTTCCGATTGTTGAGCGTGTAAGAGTGCACGAGGCGGCCGAAGGAGGAAAAATAAGGACAAGGGAGTGTGATGAAGAGGAAAACAGTATTATGAAAGGAAAGACGATATCATGAGGTGCACATTTGGGAAGCCATCCGGGCAGATTAATTAACGACCCCCCGTGTCCCCATGGGCCCTTTGCTGTTTGCTGGTGCAGTGGTGCCTGGTGGGCAGTGGGCACAAAGGGACCCCCTGAGGCTTGGTGGTGATGTCACAGCCGTCTGTGGTTGGTTGCCGCTGGCCCTGTTTGGCCTTGGCCATGCTGGGTCCCTGCCGGTCCAATGTCAAGGGACCTCGAGGCGCCACCTCCTCATCGTCCAGGAGTCGTCTCTTCCTTGCCTCGCTTGTGGCTGCGTTTGAAAGGTCATAATCCTGCTTTTGTTGTTGCTTTGTTGCACGGCACCATCATCATGACGAGCAAAGAAGCGACCACCTATTTGTTCCGACACCAGCTTTTCCAACAAAATTTCCCAGCTTTCCTTTTCAGGAGTAGATAAGCGACCTTTGGTTTTCCACCTCCAAACGCCACAACTGCGGCCACCTTTGGCTGGCACGGAGCGACCCGTTGTCCAGTGCTCATTTACTGGCTGACAACGGCCCATGCTGAGACTGCACGACGCAGCACCTCTCCGCAGAAGGCAACCGAGAACTTGATGCAGACAACACACCGCGTTTCTGAGACAGGGTCTGACAAGATCTAGCTGCGAGAGATGCGGCTACAAACGCCACTTAACCAATCGACACACGCGGGTCATTCACTGCAAGGCTGGCGCATTCATACAATGAGGGGAAAAAAGATACTCAAATTAGTGGCAGGTGAAATTACAAAAACCCAACTCAGAGAAGCATTTTCTCTTCTCTTCAACGCCAGCAAAAGAAAACATTTTGGAACAAGTCCCCCGAAAACACCATACAAATCCCCTACCCGAAATCCCATCTAACAGTTGATACTCGCACAATGATCGATCGGGTTTTAACTCCCTCTCTTTCAATTTATAGTATATCGCACCATTAAAACAGCATTTCCATGCAGCAGCAGCAAGCACAGGCCGCAGCCAGAGCACCAAGAATGCCAGTGGCGGCACCGTCCATGCCTCTGTCGTTCCCGAAGTTGCCTTGCGGCGGGTAGCCCTGCTGCTGGTTGTAAGGGCCTTGCTGATACGGTCCCTGTTGATATTGTCCTTGTGGCGGGCCATAATACCCGTACTGCTGCTGGCCGTATGGTTGTTGACCGTATGGTTGTTGACCGTATTGTTGTTGACCGTACTGTCCCTGTTGCTGCTGGTGGTACCCCATCTGCGGACCGGGCTGGTAGTAAGGCTGCTGCTGCTGCTGCTGCTGCTGCTGGGGAGGCCCATAAGGGTCATTTTGTTGGTATGGCGATTGCGCCGGGCCTGCTCCTGGGTATGTGGCCTTGGGGGGGTTCGGGGCGCCTCCATAAGGAGGCGGCTGCTCGTCGTTTTTGCCTGACATCGTGCGCAGCGGGAGTCGGTTGCAATGCGAAGGGTGAGGGGCGAATCCGCAAAATAGTCAGTATGACTTCGGCCGGCAGAGGGTATACGTGAGTCGGAGGAGAGGATTTTTCGAGTTGTGAAGGATGCTGAGGAATAAATAAGATGGAAACTCGCGGCGTCTCGGTTGAAACGGAAGACGACGGATGCGGTTTGGCTGATTACGCACCACGCTGTGGCGGACATGCGCAGTGGACATTTTAGACGCTGGGCTCGCTGCGCCACGCTTGGCTGCCTACCAGCAGCGCCTCGGCATGCAGTCCTGGGGAAGTTTGTCGCTGCCAAGACGATAATTAAACTACGGAATTACTTAAGATACTGGCGGGTGAATGTATCTTGGATATTCGGATGGAATTGAGATGCTGGGGTAAAAAATTGACTAACATGGCCGATAGCTCGAGCCTTCGAGGCTCGTTCACTGATGATCTCATGGCACACCGTCTCCACGGCTGAAGGGACGCCTCACGCCGTCATCACTTAACTTTGAACGAGCTCCGACCCGGGAATTCGCGATTTGGCAGAATGAAAAACCATCGCGGATTTGAATCACAGGACTCGGCAGTTCAGTTTCTACGACCATTGACGCAGTATCCGAATCAGCAAGCGGTCTCTGATCATCACCAAAATGGGCCTACGGAACCCTCTCCAGCGTGGAACCACGTGACTTGCTACGCGTTTGCCACATTTGTGCTGTGGCGAGAGCACTAACGCCCCACTGTGGCTAGTATCGCACCACGAAAAAGTGGTAAATTCAACATCTCTCGAGAAACCCCACGAAAGAATCGGACAAATTCACGCCGCCCTCAAGCCAACGCCATAAGCAGCTACAAGATAGAAACATACGTTTTCGACACAACTGCCGACCTGAACCGCAATCATGGCTTCCACGGCTCCCACAAAGGCCAAGTGAGTCTGCTCGCTCGCGAGAGGGCACGCGCAACTTTGGCCGTGACTAACCCCACCATGTTCCAGGCACGACTGGGCCGACGATGATGATATCGAGGAGACGACCACCGAGCTGCCAGCGCCGCAGACAATCGCCAACAAGGACGGCACCAAGACCATCATCACATACCGTATCAACGACGAGGGCCAAAAAGTAAAGACGACGCGCCGCATCCGCTACATTACGCACACGGAAAAGGTCAACCCGCGCGTGGCCGATCGTAAGAGCTGGAGCAAGTTTGGCGCCAGTGCCAACGACGGCGCGGGCCCGGCGCCCGACACGACGTCCATTGCCGAGAACATGATTTTCCGGCCGAGCGTCAGCTGGCGCAAGGACGCCAAGGACGAGAGCGCCGACCCCAACGCGCAGGCCATGAAGGACAAGCTCAAGGACAAGCAGGTCAAGTGCCGTATCTGCAACGGCGAGCATTTCACAGCCAGGTGTCCCTACAAGGACACCATGGCCCCCATTGGCGAGAACGGCGCCGCCGACGTAGCCGCGGGCATGGGCGACGACCCCTCGACCGCCAGCGCCGGCGGTGCCGGGGCCAAGAAGGGTTCCTACGTCCCTCCCGCCCTGCGCGGAGGCGCCGCGTCGGCGAGCGCCATGGCGGGGTCAAAGTACGGCGAGAGGGACGACCTCGCGACGCTGCGCGTCACCAACGTAAGTAGAGCACTGGAGCTCCGTGTTGGCGTGAACGTGATGCTGACGGTACGGGATGCCAGGTTTCAGAAATGGCCGAGGAACAGGAGCTTCGCGACATGTTCGAGCGCTTTGGACGTGTCACCAGAGTATTCCTGGCCAAGGACAGGGATACCGGCATGGCCAAGGGATTCGCGTTCATCAGCTTTGCGGATCGGGGCGATGCCGTCAAGGCGTGCAACAAGATGGACGGATTTGGTTTCAAGCATCTTATTCTGCGTGTGGAGTTTGCCAAGAAGGCCCAGTAAAAGTACAAGGTTGCATTATAGTTTTAGAAGGGTTTATGGAATCATGGGGTATGGTAATGGAATTGACGACTTTACCTCTAATTACTCTATGCTCGTCGTCGAGCACATTACGTGTTGGTGTTGATTGGTATCGTGGGTTCGGGAGAGGTAGGACTGCCATGTCGGGACATACACAAGCAATAGGTGCCATGAAAGTAATAAATGAGCAATTTGGGTTTTCATCCAGCCCAATATTGTTGAGAAGATGACTGGATTGTTGAATAAAGGCTGTAATGATTGGCATGTGAAAGAGGAACATTGAGCCGGGGCTGAAGGCTGAAGCGGTTTCCACACACCGGGGGATGGTGTGAGGGAGTCGGCTGGAGGCTTGCCCTGGGTGCATATTTAAGCCCTGATTTATGACTTGCATTAGATATATATACGCGATATAGTTGATTTGCATTGCAGCCAGTCCGTTTGCTTTTATTCTTTATCGAAGTGACGTGTGTTATTCCATTAGATCGCCGACACATGTGGCCATCACGCAAGAGATGCCACGCAGCGCTACGTCCTTTGGAGATGTTCTGGGAAATAGGATGTATAAATGGTCTAACTAGCCAGGGAAGGTGCGATTCTCTCTCGTCCAAATGAGGAGCTGTATTACGCGCTGCAAATGAGCAGGTTGTTCTTGTTCTATACATATTTTATTTATACACAGTCATAGTAACAAAACAGTCACTGTGTCAAGCCACCCAGCAATCCAATAAGTGTGCAGTACCCGCACGAAGATAAATGCCGCAGTAAAGGGAGACTTTACGAGCGAGGACGGGATAGATTGGCTTGTACAGGGATATTAGAGGGCGTTGATATCGGAACAGCTCAGCGTCTTGTGGCTGGTGGTTGATCTAGAATCTACGACGGGGTCAATGAAGGAGGGTTACAGTGCATCTTCTATCAAGTTAGAGGAATGCGCTGTACAACTTAGTACTAAGGTACCTGATGGGCATGCTTGTAATTCAGACCACTGGAAGCCACTGAAAGTCCAACTTTGTTACAGTGGATCTCGAGTGTTCCAGTGATCTTCCAGTTAAATATCCTTCAGCGCTGTGCGTTGCTTTGCAGCGCTAACGCCAGTCTCGCGACCACTGAAACAAGCTCTGTAATCTGATTTGACTGCCTTGGGGAAACCTTGGCGCCTCCACTGTGCAGGACCGCCATAACCCGCCTAAGCCGCCGTGCTCGTGCTAACCTCCACTAATCCCGTCTCGAGTCCCCTCTCTCGCCCAACAATTAGCCTCCATTTCTCTTGACACTTCCATCGAACGACGTTGCGCGACACAAGCCGAGCCCAACACTGACGAGACTGACTCCGCCCCCATCGCTACCATCGCTCTTTCACCCTAGGTTGCATCGCAGTAGCTTGCCCATTGGACCTCTTATCGTTTTCTGCAAGCTCGCCCTCGCTCCCACGAATCATTGCTGTCAACGTTTGCCCTCGCCAATCAATACCACTCCAACCCTCCTCATCCATTCGCTCTCTTTGCCGAAATCTAGACGCTTGATCTTAAGCCGAACCTGGCAACCTTCAAGCCGACACTAGCTGCTGCACCTCGCGTTCCAGCGGAGCCCTGGCATTGCGATCAAGGGTGGTGCGCCCTGGCTCTTGTCGACGCCTCGCGCCGCTCCCCCCCCTCCCCACGCAGATTTACACGCCGGATTTCTTGTGGAAACCAAGCCGTATTTAAGCAATCTGCATTCCACTCCGTGCTCATTGCTTCCCCTACGCCCACTTTATCCTTTTTCGTCTTTCTTCGCAGTGATCTCGCCCTGCACTTTGCCCCAGCACATTGCCGTCACCTGGATTCAACCCCAATTGCCCGCAATGGCTACTACGGCTGCGCCTTCAGAGCTGCGGAAGCGGCTCCAACACCACGATGATGTCGACGGCCCTCAACAGACCCCGGCAGCATCGGAGCCCAGCGAGCTTTCTACGCCCGCCGACGTAGATTTGGATCATGCCGATGCGAAACCTCAAACGATGTACGGCAGGACGCCTGATGGAACCAGTATGTCGAAGCAATCGCACAGCGCCCGCCCCCAGCTGCTCTCCCTGGGCTAATCTCGCCTATAGTCTTTATCGTTCCCACGACGCACGACATGGTTTCACAGCTTCTTGACCCCCGTCAGCCAAAGAATCTTTCGGACCTCGTCGTCATCGCAATCCTGGCCCTCCATATTCTAGCCGCCTACATGCTACCCGCCGCCTGGAAAAAGCCAGTCTTTGCGCTAATCTTTCTCTTCTGGCGCTCCTCCTACAATGTAGGGATCGGAGTTCTTTTGCACATCCAGTCCAACTACAACCGCCTCGTTACCTGGGCCGTTCGCTGGAAACTATTTGAGAATCCAAAATCTGGCAAGAACCCGCGACCGTGGCTCTACAATCTGCTCAAAAAAGAACTCGAGGCAAAGATCCCGGAAGACTACGATTTTGAAAAGGCCCCGATTGAGTACAACACTTGGCTAGTTTTCCGACGGGTCGTAGACTTGATTCTCATGTGTGATTTTACGTCCTATTGCCTCTTTGCGATTGTCTGCGGCCACACCCCGGAAGCCGAGAGCGCCGTGGTCGGCCTCAGCCGCTGGATTCTCGGCATTGCTCTAATTGGCTTCAACCTTTGGGTGAAGCTCGACGCTCACAGAGTTGTAAAGGACTTTGCCTGGTACTGGGGTGACTTTTTTTATCTCATTGACCAAGACCTGACCTTTGACGGCGTATTCGAGATGGCTCCCCATCCCATGTATTCCATTGGCTATGCCGGTTACTACGGCATCTCAATGATGGCTGCTAGCTATGAAGTTCTCTTCATCTCTATCGCCGCTCATGCCGCCCAGTTCGCTTTCCTTGTTGTTGTCGAGAACCCGCACATTGAAAAGACTTACAACCCGCCGCCCCCGCGTACCACGTCAACTCCTTTAGAAGACGGGAGCCAAAAGCTCACGCCCGGACAGCCGACTGCCCAGTCATCGCCCGATGGCTCCATTCTGCTCTCGCCAAAAGACTCTCCGGACGCTGTGCATAATCTTGTCGGTTTCGCAAACATGGATCTGTTCCGCGTCCCTGATTGTGCCGTGGTGCTGATGCCTGCATACGTGGCGACTCTTGCACTGGCAACCCCTGCGACTTCTTTTTGGCAAGCCATGTTCGTCGGCCACGCCCTGCTCTGGCGCGCCTGGTATCACGTTGGCCTTGGACTTTTACTTGATAAGCAGTCGAGGTCTAAATTGTGGACGCGCCACTTTCTCAAATACGGTGAGACTGCGCAAGAGGCATGGCGCCAATGGAAGGGTATGCATCACATTAGCATGATCATGTCCAACGCTTCCTTCATTGCCGCCTGCTGGAAGATGTATTCTTTCCCTGCAGACTGGGGCTACGGCCTTGTGCTACTCAAGCATGTCATTGGTGCTAGTCTAGTTGCACTGCAGCTCTGGACCGCTTTTAGCGTTTATGAGTCCCTCGGCGAGTTTGGCTGGTTCTGCGGTGACTATTTCTTTGACCACCAAGCGAAGCTCACATACACCTCCATCTACCGATTTGTCAACAACCCAGAGCGCGTGTTTGGCATTGCAGGACTATGGGGTGCTGCACTCATCACTTGGAGCCGTGCCATTTTCATCATGGCTCTCACTGCTCAGCTGATGACTATTTGGTTCATCTCGTATGTCGAGCGTCCTCATATGCAAAAGATATATGGTAGAGGTCTCCGAAGTGAAGCAGGCTTGACCAAGTTTATCAAGCGCTCGCTGCCGCCCCCAGTCAAGACCCTGCAGGAGAGCATGGATAGAGTGTTGGATGACACAACGCAATTCGTCGAGGACTTTATTGACACAGCCCGACCCAAGTTTGCTTCTGGCGTCAAGACAATTGTCCGCGATACTTCGGCCATCTTCAACATTGCGCCTGCCAGGCTCACTCTTACACGCATTTCACCCGACGTGGAGGGCCTGGATCCCAAGCAATTCTCGCTCAAGGTTGACGGCGAACCCTCAAAATTGACGTCGCTCCACGAGCGAGCCACGGGCAAGGAAGGTCTCACTGGCAGGTTCCCCAAGCAAGTCAAGACGATGACGTTTGAATATGGCGCTCCTCTCAGGGTAAGATGGACTGCGCCAGCCAACCACACTGCCAAAGACTGGATCGGTCTGTACATGGTGAGCGACAACCGATCGAGGGACGTGACAGAAGTGTCGTCCCTGGGTCGGTGGATACCCACAAATGCAGGCAGCTACGACAATCCCGCATTGGATACCAGTATCATGGTTGCCGAGCACAAAATTGCTGGCGAGAATGGTGATGCTGATGGCGTCGGGGGCCAAGTTGTGTTTGAAGGAGACAGGCTCTGGTGGACTCAGGGTGTGTTTGAATTCCGCTACCACCACGACGGACACCATAAAGTCATGGCAGTTTCGGAGCCTTTTGAGATTGCACTAGGAAAATTCGACGAAGAGGATGTGGACGTGGATGCCAAGGGCATGTACGCCGGCGCTGTCGAGTCAGTTCTCCTACCGGTGGTGCGCAACTGTCTGGACCGCGACCCTGAGATTGCCCCCAAGGACGAGACGGAAGTATTTGGCAGCCAGGTTGAAAGAGACGGAAAATACGCCAAGAGAATTGTTTATGCCGTACGCGAAATGTTTGGCGTCGAATTTGCGCCTGCGGTGGTGCTGGCCGATGGCAATGTACGCAAGCTGGCCTGGAGGATTTGCAACGCAAAACAAGTTTTGGTGAGTAGCCTTATTTTTTTGTTTGTCGAAGAGTGCATCGATGCTAATGCTAACCGAAACCTCTCTCTAGGCGCCTTATAGTCTGTCGCGATCCAGGGGCACCACGACGCCAATTGGGTGAGCTGGCGCAGGTACAAGTTGAAACACTTTGTTTGAGCGCGGAGTTGAGGAGAGTTGAAGATGCACGAGTTGCTTTTTACGATGAAAAATACCCAAAGAACTAGAAGAAAAGCGTATACAATGAGGGATATGATTACAGCAGTGCACAGTCAAAGAGTGAAGGATTTGATGAGATTGGTGGGGGGATGTGAAGAGAGGCACGGCTGGCGATGGGTGGGGGACAAAGTGCAACCATGGCCAAGGAGGCTAGAGGCTAGCCGTGAATGCCGAATTTACCTACTACGGCGGACTATAGGTGCCTTCGTCCTAATTAAAAAGAGTAGTGCTATTGGCACGAGAGCTTTTTGCTATTGGCACGACCTCTGGTACTTAATATTTGGTGGGCCTACCACTAAAATAAAAGTACCTCTAGTCGCGATTCCCCTAAATAGGTAAAAAATCAAGAAGCTCATTAAGTATATAAAAGGCTTAGAATAGTACTAGCTACTAATAGCATAAAACTAAGTATTTATTTTTAAGAAAAAGGTAGTATATAGTTTATAATAAAAA
>JAEIJG010000441.1:0-27635 GCA_037289395.1 Beauveria scarabaeidicola
TTTATCCTCTTAATTTATAAGGCGCTAATTTATTAAGAGGTATTATATAATAATATTATAATTATATTAGATAATAAGGAGAGAAGGTATTAGGCTTCCTTTTCTAATTTATATAGCGTTAATTTATTAAAAAAGAGGTACTATTTAATCTCTTTAGTTAGTATAAGCTAAGGACTAGTTACCTCCTATATATCTCTTCTAGAGCCTTATTAGTCTATAGTTAGTCCCTAAGGATAACCACTAATTAGTATTAGAATAAGGTGGGTTAGTTTTAGTGGTCTTAATTAAGTAATATAAAAAGGGTTTTATTTATATATAATTAAGGCTATCTATAGTTAAGTTATTATAGCCTCTATAGCCTATAGGTAAAGTGGGGCGAATTAGCTCTTCTAAGGTATAACTAGCTATTACCTAAGGTATCTATATAATTAGCCGCTTAAGCTAGTGCCTTAAGCGATAATTATAGTTTTTTTTTATATATAAGAGATTTATATTATTTATAAACCTAATAGTTTATAGGCCTAGGGCTACCTTAAGAGCCTTATAAAGTAAGTTTATAAATAAGATAAAGAGAATTAGAGATAATAATAAGCCTTAGGGTATATCTTTTTATAATAAGTATTTTTTTATTAGGCTATTATTAATTTAAAGTTAGGTTATTTTATTACTAAAGAAGGATTATATTAAATTTAAGACTTATTTTAGGTATCTAAGATATTAAAGTTTTTAGATAAGTAAATAGTAATTTATATTATTAAATATACTAGTAATATTTAGTTATAAGAGTAATATAGCTCTACCTTAGGCCTAGGCCGCTAGGACTAACTTTATTACTAGTGAGATTACTATCTCTATTAACCTCTTTCTCTTATTATCTATTTATCCCTCTAAGAGGAGTTAGTATATTTCTACTATAGCTATAATATATATAACTAAGATCTTCTTAAATAGTTTCTTTATTATATTTAAGAGGGTTATTAGGTATTATCTCCTTATAGTTTAAAGCTTCTTTAGGGATTTTCTTAGTTTCTAAAGTATAACTATAATATTAATATAATACTAGGCTAAGAAATAGCTAGACTTTAAGGATATATTAAATAATTTAGCTAGTATCTAATAAATAGGAGGGCTAAGGGCTTTTAGTAGGCTATATAAGACCTTATCTAGACCTAGTATATTCTAAGCTAAGTAGCTTTATAAGATATCTTTTACTTCCTTTTTTATAATTTATACTAGGATCTTAGTAATATCTTATAGTAAGTAAGCTACTAGCTATTCCTTATCTAGGTCTAGACTAGGGTTACTCTCTATAAGGGGGGGAAAGAACTTTTTAACTAAGACCTTTACTTTTTCTTCTCTTATTTATACTAGTAATTTTTAGTCTAGTTAGGCTAGCGCTAGGATTATATCTACTATATATCTTACTATATACCTCTTAGCCTACTAGTATTACCTCTATAGGGCTAGGGTATCTTTTAGTAAATCTAGGTAAGTTCTTTAGGTTACTTATTATACCTTAGCTAAGGCTTAGGCCTAGGCCTTCTTTATTATATTTACTTTATCCTAGTTAACTTAGTTTTTAGATCTTAGGGCCTTTTACTAGGCTTATCTTATCTTTATTATTACCCCCCTTACTAACTCTAATTACTAGGCTAGTTATTAGTCTTAAGGTAATCTTATTTTAAAGATAGCCTTTCTAATAATATTTTTAAGTACTAAGGTAAGTTAGCTATATATTACTTCTACTTATAAGGAATTAAGTATTAGTAACTTAGCTATAGCTAGAAGCTAGGCCACTACCTCTATTAATATAATACTCTTATTAATCTTACCCTACCTCTTTATCCTAGGAGTTACCTTTATCTAAAGTACTTAAAGTTCTAATAACTATAAGGTATAGTCTAAGTTATATAAATCCTAGTCTAAGGATATATATTAGGGTCTTAGTAATAGAGTAGCTTAGAGGAGATCTAAAGTACTTATATAGTAATTATATTTATACTATATTATTATTCTTAGTAAGGTAACTAAAGTAGTCTTAGTATAGGCTAGGGCTTTAATTATTTTATTAGTATATAAAGACTTCTTTTTATATAAGTCCTAGGATAGGTAGTAGAGGTTAAAATCCCTTACTATAGCTCTTAGGACTCCTAGTACTAGTAATATATCACCTATAAGTTAGCCTAGGTCTATACTAGGCTCTAAGTAAAGATTTATAAGGATAAGAGGATTTTTATAAAATTAAATATAGTATATATCTTCTCTTATTATTTCTTCTTAAGTAGATTTATTAATTCTTTTATAAATATAGGTTACTATTTACCTACCCCCCTAGAGGCACTAGTATAACGCTAATATAGGGGTAAGTAAAGGGCCGCCTAATAATACTTCTTAAATTACTATAATATCTAGGCTATTTTCCTAGTAAAAGGCTAATTATATATTATTATTATCTTTATAAATATTCTAAAAAAAGATCTTTATTTATTTATTTAGATAAAGCTAACTTAGTTATAACTATATCTTAGCTTAGCTTTAAGGTTATAAATAATAATAAGAGGGGGGGGAGGAGGTTCTTATTCTTAGTTAATAAGGTAGAGGCTAATAATAAGAAGTCTAGGGTCTAGCTCTTACCTAACCTAGGGGCTAGTATCCCCCTTTAAAGGATTCTAGTTAATAATATTAGTATAGGTCCTATAGATTCTTCTTATAGGTTAATAAAATTAAAGTTTAGTGTATTAGTCTATATAAGGAAAGGCTTTTAGATAGTTAATATAATTAAGGAGGGGCCTAGTAAGCGCCCCCTTAAGCGCTATATACTCCTAGCCCTCTTTAAGGGTAATAATACCCTTAGAGACCTTAGGACTCTTTCCTCCCTTAGGTAATAAGATTTAAACTATATTAATTAAAAGTAATATACCTCCTAAGCTTAGCCTTAGTATTATTTTATTATAAGGTAGTCTTAGGATTATACTAGGTAATTACCTTTATAGTTTAAATACTATTTCTTTTTATTATTTATTTTAACTAAGTATAGCTTAGTCTTTAAATAAAACTAATATATATACTAACTATAATACTTTTTATTCTAGTAAAACTTTCTTATATATTTATACTAGTAATATTAGAAGTACTATAAGGGCTAGACTATATTTAAGAAAGGTTTATATTAGAATACTTATAAGTTAAAAAAGACTTCTTATTTATATAAGTAGTTTATTATCTCTATATTATAAGTTCTAATAATAAGTAAGGCTTTTATCTTAGACTTAAATTAAAAGTAATATATCTTTATAATAATAATATTTACCTTATTAAAGGTAAAGAGTATTATTATAAGGTTAGTTATATTTTATAAAATCTTACTAAGTAAGATTACTTTAATAACTATAGTATAGACTTATTAGGATAAAGTTACTTTTAGGCTAAATATAACCTTTACTTATAACTTATCCTTTATATATTCTTTTACTTCTTAATAAAATATTAGGACTATATCTCCTAAGGGGAGGTAATATATTATTACTATAATATTAGTGTAGATTACCTTATTAACTACTATAATAACCTCCTAGAGGGACTAATTCTTAATCTCTTAAGTATATCTTCTAGTATTAATAACTAGTTCTTATTTATACCTAGCTAAGACTAGTTTTACCCTTAAGCTAGCCTAGTTCTAGGCTACTATTACCTTAGTATAAGACTATACCTAGGTTAGTAGCTAAGGCTACCTAGTACTCTAGCTCTTTTTAAATATCTATATAACTATCTTTTTAATAATAACTTATATTATCTTATAATTAATTAAGATATTAGCCCTTACTAAGGCTATCTTAGTCTTACCTTAAGCTTATATTTACTTATATTTAGACTATAACTCCTTTACCTAGTCTTTAAATTCTTCTTTAATTAAGAAAAGAAGCTTATTAATTATTTCTCTTTTAGATCTTAGTCTTAGTTAGGCTATAGCTATATTAGGCTTACTATAGTATTATTTAGTTACTAGGACGCGTTTAGGCGTGTCTCTAGTAGTAAATCGCCTACTATAACTACCTCTAGTAAAGTGGCTCTAAGCTACTATTATCTAGGGGTAGATTTATATATTTTAAATATCTAATAGGTTATTTTTTATTTTTATCGCTAGATTAGGCTTAATATAGTTATATATTATTTTCTACTTATAAAGTTATTAAAGTAATATATAGTTAATAATTAAAAGAATACCTAAATAAGGTCTAGATTATAAGGTTAATATTAGAAATAAAATATAAAAAAAGTAAAAAAGTTATTTTTATTATTTTTAGGGGAGGCACGCTCTTTTATTAGTAGTGCTTATTATATAGTATACTATAGGGACTATTTTAGACCTAATATATTATTTGAATTAGAAGAATAAAAGTAGCCCCCTAAAGAATAATATAATATACTATAATTCTCCCCTTAAAATAATATATTATTAAATTACACTAATTAGACTATATATATTTATCTAGTCTCTCTATTTTTATAAGTAAGGGAAAAACTAGAGACCCTAGTGGAAAACCCTTACTACTCTATCTAACTCCGGTCATATGTCGGTTCCTAGTAGGGGCCGGTGAGGCCCCTCTTCTTGATCATTTTCCAGGCCCTTTTATAGGCCCTTCCTCGCTTCCACCTTATTACGCTTATTCTATCATGTACGTTACTAGTAATAGCAACGCTCACATAAGTAACGCGTAACTACTTAAGTAGCCTAATAGTTCTAGCTAGTAGGAGAGAATTAATCATCTACACGTTACTTCTATCTATATATCTACTAGTAGTGACCGCGTAGCCTAGTGATCCTATTAACTGCTTACCTAGTCTTAAATAGAGGACTTATTATTACTAATAAGTCACTAGTTAGTTCTGTTAATCTACTTAATATAACTAGATGGCTGAAAGGTCTAATACACCTCTACTCCGCGTTAGTCCCGCTCCTGCTCCGCCCCGCTTAAAATATATTAAAATAATATAAGTATAATACTTATACTTATATAATATAGCTAATTAACTATATAAGAATAAGGGGGTTATAGAGTTAAATACTATAAGTAGGTATTCTAGAAAAATATCTTTAAAAATACTCTCTAAAAGTTCTCAAATTATTATTTAGGAATTGTTATTTATTAGTATTTTTTCTACTTCTTAAGTTATTTAACTAATTAGAGGCCCTAGGCTCTACTATTTGCGGTATAGACGTCGGAGTGTGACTTCGGCGCCGCAAAGTGGATACCAGTATCTCGGCTACTTTATTTCAAGGTGTATTGTATAACCATAGAGGGAGGGGCGGTCTTTACTCCCTAGTTACTCGGAGTCAATGGGCGATGCTCTTTTGCCCTGCGATATGAATAAATGAGAAGATTGAATCTAGAAGAAGCACTTAAAACGGGCGCAGAATCGAAACACTATCTATGTTCAAGCTATCCCTATTAGAAAGTAAAGTCGAGCAACGGAAGAGTTGGCCAAATATGCCCGGCACTGCCGCTGCCCAGAGGTACCATCTTATGCAGCAGCGTCCGCAATACAGAGAGTCACAAGGCTTGCGAAAACTGCCTTGCTGGGTTCGGGTCCATTCCTTCAGGGCTCATGCGGGATGCATCCCCGGTCCCCGGGCGAGCTGAGCTTGCCAGTGAGCAGGCAATCCCTTCCCCAGCCGAGGCTAACGAGTTTGTTTGGCTGGGGGCCAGGCAGCTTCCATTACGACCAAGAATGGCCGCCTTGCAGATTTGGAGCGGGGGGCGCGAACCACTGATTTGTCGCCTGACCAGGTCGCGACCTCGCTGCCGTCTCGGCCACCAAGTCAGCCCACAACAAGTACAAGTTTACAAAAACTTTACAGATCATCGCCCTATAGCGCAATAACACATTTTGGTTTGCCTCTGGCGGAACAGACCGCGTAGCCCAAGTTGTTTGACGTCTTGTCTTGTTCCGTGGTGGATGGGCGACGGGAAAACCTACACGCCCAGCGGCCACGACGAATTACCGACGGCTCGCCAGATGACACAAATAACAACTACAAAAGGGCTGGAGACAGGAAACCATCGGGACAGGAAAGCTATGCTGCCTGCTGTACTCTGCAAGGAGCTCCATGTAGTGTCATGGCCACGAAAAAAACAACACACGGCTCGTTAGTCACACATGATGCCCAGCGTTCAAGCCCCCTCTATTTTCAGCTGCAGGCCTTGCACAGGATGCCTGAGTGAGCTGATAGACCCAGCAGTTGTGTCCTGGAATCCTTGGTGCTGCCGTGGTGTTGTCTCAGGATGGGCGGCCTTTCCACCACCCACGCCACCTCTGGTGCAGATGGGCATCGGCTTTCTCGTCCCGACCCTTTTATCCTTTCGGTCAGGGCCGCGTGATGGTGGTGGGCAACGGCGCAAGTCGGCCCCATGCCAGAAGGAAACAACGGACAAAAGTTGTTGGCGGGTAATGGCCCAAGGCGCAATAAGCCTCGGCAATGCAAAAGGAAGCGCATTTCCGCTGGCGACCGCCACCAGAAGCAAGCCATGTACCGGCTGCATTGCGTCTTCCAAAAATTGAGAGTTTTTCTGGTTTTCGTGTTAGTCTCTCTTTGCCTCACCCAACTTTGAATTTCTGATGCTCTCTCTTTAGACGTACACCCTGTTACGACCTGTTGTGGTGAATGCAGTAGCGTCGTGCTTCGGTCTACAAGACAGGATGTGAGTGGCTGTGAGTAAGATACAGCCATCTCGGGCATATGTCAGGTGTCGGCATAGAGTAGACGCACTTGCATTCTGTCGACCTCTTACAAAGAGCTGCTGGCATGGCACTTTGAGGTTCATGACACTATTTACACGACTTTGGACACTAGTAACGGAGCACAGAACAGTACAGCAACAACAAATGTGCAACGCAAGCATCATCATCCACAAATTTCCATTGTTCATTATCGTGACAAGATGCTGGTACATGGCATCTGACCACAGTCCATCTCATTGTGTGACCTTTGTCCTTTTGGGTGGTTGCATTCCGCCCAAAGGTGATACAAGTCGTTGGTATAAGTCGCGCTCCCGAGTGGAGCCGGGCTCGACAACTAGCCAGTGCCAAAATATCCGGTTAGCGGTCATGATAGCCGTCGAACATTGTGATGAACTATAAATGCACTTGGTGGTCGCTCCCAGTGTCTTGTCATTGGACCAAATTCAAGCGCTGAGGGGGTAGGTCATCGCTGCCTGTTTTAAAAAGTTTTAAATTTATAATAAAAAGGTTCTTTTTATAAAAATAAATAAATTTTATTTATTTTTTATAATAATAATAAAATAAAAACATATAATAAAGGTTTAATTAAATTTTAATAATTTTAATAATTTTAATATATAATATATAATCTTAAAGAAGACTTCTTTCTTAAAAAAGATTATATAAACTAAAAGATTATATTATATATTATATAAATCTTTATCCTTTTATATTATATTACACCTCTACATAGTATAGTCTAGCACTAACCACTAGAGTAAAAAGCTAAGGCCGTGATTATAATAATTAGTCTTAGCTAGAATTCTTAGTTATAGCCCTAATTTTTTTTATAATTCTTATATAGCGACAGAGCACCCCTATAATAGAGGTACCACACTAGCTAGGGGCCCTAGTAGTAGGTGGTCCTTATCTACTAATTACTAAAAGGAGTCTTAATTTCTCATATTTTTCTTAAGACTAACTCCTAGCTAAACTAGCCGGGAGTTAGTCCCATAGAGTATATAAAGCCACTATCTCCACTCAGAATATATACCCTACGTTTGACTGAGAATTACTAAGACTAATTGTCGCGATTATGGCCTAACCACGACCTGTGAAAGTCGCGGCTTAGTTAGTGCTATAAACCTAGGTCTAACATATTAACTTTATTTAACTCTAGGAGTTAAAGGAGGTATTTTAATAAAGTTATAGTGGTTATAAGAAGGTGTGTTATTTTAAGGTTTAAACGCGTCGCGCTTATGTGGGTTTTTTTCGCGACACTTCTAGGTGGGCAGTGTAGTGATAAGCAGCGAATCACGGCTATATTGTCTTGGCTGTGATGCTCTTTTCCCACGTCCGGATCACCCTGCGGTGCTACGAGTAGCAGAATGCTCTGGGCCTTGGGGATATACAGACACAACCTCTAACAACGGATGCTGTCTACTGACGTTACGGAGTAACCTGGACCGCCAAGATGTTGCCAACTGTTCGTCTTACTTTGGGCAGCAGCATGGAGAAATTGAGCTCACAACAGCGGGTTGTCGAGCTTCAACCTACCCTGATTCAAGCCTTGAATGTAGTGGAAATACACATGTGTAGCGCGATAGTAGAGAGAAGAGATGATAAAATTGGGAGCGCAAAATTGCGAGGAGATCAGTCCTGTTGTGTAATTCCTCTGGTCCGTTGAGAGGCCCATCCATGTGAGATAAGAGCTAGACTCTCTAAATAGATTTGAGGTGCATCAAGGCGCTTGATGTTGTGGGTGGCCTACGCTCAACGTTGAAGAGGAGAGAGAAGAGATTTGGAATTGCTGGCACCTTACCTGGACTGAAAACCGAGCTTTAACAAAATCGAGCCTTGGAGTATAGGGAATCTACGCAAATCCCCTACGTCATTTGCAAAATTGCATTTCCCTGGCCATGGTGGCCGTTGCCTTTGTTAGCGCCCGCCACATAATTGGGGTGACGGGGGTCCTCTGCTCTGCTATCTGCATCAAGCCGTTGTCCCGCAAACTTATTACTAGGCTCTGCAGATCGAGCACCAGGATTGCCTCTTCTGTGGGCTCCTTGGTAACTATTAGAGTGGGCAACTAGTTGGTGCCAAGAAATACTGACGCGACAAAGCAGTGCATGCATTTCGTCAGGTGAGCGGGCCTAGGATATCTTGAGGAATTCTCGCCGACACCGGATGGGACAGCGACTTGGACCACAAGATGGAAACGCTTTTTCTTTTTTTGTGACGTACAATCAATTGTGGCTTGTCGATTTGCCCATGCTCATCACTGACTAGACAAAACGCGGGCTGGGCCTCGGAGCAAGCCACGGCTGGGTTTCCGGGGGCGGAACAAGGCCGAGAACCTGACGGAATCAGCTAAGCCCATCTCTGCCCGTCCTTTGTGAAACCAAATATTTCAATCAATTGTACAGATTATCACGGAGTACATGTCTGTTGTCATTCGGCAGAGGTGCAGCAAAAGTCTGTGGCCAGCTCTCACAACATGCACTGATGTGGCGATTCCCCCCCCCCCCCTGTCGAGATCAACGATACATGACCCTCTTCCCCAGCTCCGTGCCCTTCATCAGTCAGCGCCGCTCATGCATAACCGGCTGATGCTGTGAAATGTGATAAAAGAGTCAACTGGGCCGATAGGTCGCGTTATACCAGCGGTATGACAGCCATCCTGGACGGAAGTGGGAGAGCCCAGTACATACATCATACATGCAGTATCAGCGTGCAGGGAGGACCGAGCAAAAACAAAAAATGTCATACATGGATGGCACCTGCTTCGCGGACAAGGGTCGGGAGCCCAGCCCAAGGTTCCGCTGGGCTGGGCATTGGGCCAGTTGGTGGCCGTGGCATCGCAGATGGCGGTGGCTGCGAAGCCGCACTGGCTGGCGGCGCCCTTTTAGCGAGTCCATCCGTTTTAACTCGTCCAAGTCTTCTGTCGGCCTTGGGGCACCCCTTCCTCCGTCCCAAAGACAACCCCCAAAAACTCCCCGACCAGGTTAGGCGCCCCCCCCCCTTCCCTAGCTGGTCGGGCGACTCTCCACTGATATGTAGACTTCTCCACTGATAGAACGGCCAAGTGTCTCGCAGTCTGCAGTCGCAGAGCACTAGAAGCATTCGTATATCCTTCTATGGAGCAAGGTCTTGTAAATCACTGGTCCGGGCACCTGCAGATGGCCAATCTTTGCAGATTAGTGGCTGATGGGGCCACTGACCAAATTACGGCAAGTACAGAGGTACTGAGTAACTAGATGGTCTGTGAATCGAACAAGAGCATGACTGTGATCAAGTAGCCTTGCTTGTCACCGTCAGGGTAATCAATATTCATAATCACGCAATGTGTCCACCGCCAGGGGAATTGTCTCCGTCGTTTGCTTGCTCTGGATCATCTGGCGTTATGTTCTCCGTTACTTGGCAGCGACAAGATGGAACGGGATACAACTTTCTTTTTCTCATCAAGATCCAGAGTATGACCCCCCCCCCCCTTCCCGCCTAACGCAGCCCAAACTACGGATACCAATCCGCAATCCAAATCTGCCAGTATGCACTCTACCACAAGTTAGGAGGCACTGCCGTACACAACCGTTGGGCTCTACGTCACATCCATTGACCCTGCTGCCCACCGCCAACGCTAGCTAGTCGCCAGATTCCCCTTCCCACACCAGCCTGCCTGCTTTTTTCCCTTGGGGCCGCTGTAAGCTTGCTCCCATTACCTAGGTACGCAACGGGACCTGCCGGTCCCTGAACTGGAAAAAAGCCAACGTTACACGTATACGCTCACAGTTGGTCTGATAAAGTATGCGGTGGGGATTATTGGTCACATGTGAGGAGGTATGTAATGCTCTGGCGAGATACTCCGACCATGGCATGAAAGCGATATCGCACACGGCTGTCCAAAGCAAGGAAACATGCCACGACATGAATTGAGCCACTCGCTTCCGTCTCTACACTCAATTGCTAGTGCTTGTAATTGATTCGACAATGACGTGTCTTTTCGTACTCTCCAGCATCTGCTTGGATAGCCTCTTGTTGCTACCCCAGTGTACCTTGCGCTGGCTTGCATGCTCAAGCAGAGGCACGATCCTGTCATGTAAGGCAGGCGTGGCTGTGATTTGCAATGCGTAGTGCTCCGTATGAGTGCGCCCTTGACTCTTATGCGACCCTGCTCTTTTCCCAAGCATCGATCTGGCACTTGTTGTGGATTGTCTGCAAGCATTGCCCCAAGCCACTTTGTGCCTGCCAACGCAGACATCGCACGCCCCTGCAGACACGCCCCTCCAATTCTCCCTGGTCACTTTCACGCCTTAGCCATGGATGGCACAGGGAATAAATGGTTAGTGTCTCCCATTCGGAGATGCATTCAAGAGTTATACACATACACGCTGTCATACACTAGGCTGGCAGCTCTGTCAGACGCCGTTCGTCCCTTTGCCCGTCGTGATTCTCGCTCGTTTACCTGTCACCGACAAGATTGTATCACCGCTTGGGGACTATAAAGTCGACGGCATATCCCATCTTTGGACATGTCATGAGTTCGAAAACAGGCAAGAAATCAAACGCATTGAAGCAATATTCAATTCAGTCTCGGAAAGCACATCATCATACACTTCAATCCAATATGGAATACACTTTTGAGAATGGTACAGGCCTCCCTGAGCTTCCTACCGCCAGCTACTCTGGCGTAAGCAGCGATGGTTTCTCGCTAGCGAACGATCATCAGTTCCAATTCTATAGCAATGTGAGTCTACGCCACACGAAGCTTTTGCTGGGCGATCAGTTCTAACTTCATCTCTAGAATTACGCAACGGGGGCCGAGACCTACACTTTCGGGTTTGACACTCAGTCTAACTGGCAATGGTTCGGGCCAGATACCGAAGAATCCGCAGAGGCGTCCTCTACACAAGACATTTATGCATCAGAGCATTTTGACACTCAAATTGCAGACTCATATACCACTGAAAACTCGCCTGCTGGCTTGGCTGCTTCACCGCTGCAGCAAGCGGCGGTGCACTCGACAGAGAGCTTCGAACCCCCGGCCGATGCGGTAGAAAGCCGGTCAACGCGTGGCAGCCAGACCACGACACATGAGAAGGTGTCGATCCGCTCTCTCAGGGCTTTGGTAAACTCAAACTATCATGCTGTCCGGCAAAGGTTCCTGCTTCCATCGTCGAAGAGTTTGCCGTCTTCCCCCAGCTCAGATCGAGCACAGCAAGGCGGCGGCAGTAAGGCAGGCAAAGGGAGAAAGAAGGAGGAGAAGCGGAAGTGCGAGATTTGTGAGAAGGAGCTGTCCGGCGACCATGAGTATGTTCGTCACTTCAAGCTCGTCCACGAGCCAGAGGGATGGCGCTGGGAGGTCATTGACCCTCGTTCAAAGGGGTTGCGGCCCCTATTCCACATTCCGTTTGACATTTCTGACTGCAAGAATTGTCAGTTGCGAAAACTCTATGGCATCAATTATAATGCCGCTGCTCACATTCGGCGCGTGCACTTTAAAAGCACTCCCAACTCCAAGAAAGGCCATCGAGGCGGGAGCAGCGGCGGTGCCTGGCCTGAGATTCGGTATCTTGAGTGCTATTACATGAAGTTGGTTCACATCAGACAAATCTCTCAAAATACGGTAAAGCCAAAAGAGGGGATCGACTATGAACGGACCGGTCGCGAACAGGCGACCATCTACAGGGAGCCCAACAGCAGGAGGCATTCATCAGTGCCAGCTGCTGCGATTTCGGGGTGCGAAGAGCAGGCACGGCTTTGCCACTCTTTTTCGGTAAATAGTCCGCAGGCTTCCACTGCTTCCTCGGATAGTTTATCCGCCTCGGATGAGGCGACGGTAGGCTACTGCGAGAGCTTGATGATCAAGAGTCCATCAGAGACCACGCCTCCAGTGGAAAACTTGCTCGCCTCACAGGAACAGACGGAAAGCTTTTACTCGCTTAACAGTCTCGGTCCGGAGACATACCTCCAATTGGAGGATAGATTCTTTCTGCCTGAAGAACAGGCAGAAGACTACCACTTTCCCGCCGTTGACAGTCCTGAGACGACACTGTCAACGACGAGTGATGAGTCTGGCAACTTGACCCCTTATGCTGAGACGTTTTACCCGGACCAAATTGATTTCAATGAAGACACGTCCCCTTTTGGAAGGCAGGAGCCCGTATAGCATATGTGGCCTGGCTGGACATGAAGGGAAAGGCTGGAATCATGTCATGGCGTTGCACCACACGCCTGTTTGTACGACAGGTCGGTCAAAAGCGACAATGAATTGTGACGAAATACATACTAGCGCGTTCCGCCGAAAGGCCGAATGCGCAAAGACGAAAGAAGAGCGGAAGCCGCAGAGATGGCGACGGCGGCCGAGGAGACTGCAGTCCCTCAACAGTTAGCCCACATGTACGCATAGATAGACGGACAGATTTTGACTAGCGAAATTTTGATTTGATCGCAACTTGGTTCCGGCCTGTGTGACATGTAAACGGGTCCCTTGCCTGTTCTATCCGTGGTTGGCTGTCGACTTGTTGTTGGGCGTGTCTGTAGAAGCGAATACTGACTAACTATGCGGAGCAGCAGGCGCCGCTTGGGCATTTTCGTCTCAACATTTATTTATTGGGTTGGGACATTGTTGTGCAAATAGCAGGAGCACGTACCAGTACATTCAATACAACTTGAACCAGCCTATTCTTCAATGTATCAAATTCGGACCCCAACCGCCTTTCTTTCGAATCGACCAATCCAGGCCGACCTTGTCAGCCGCCTTGCCTTGCCTTGCCCACACCCACACAGGCTACAGCATCCAACGACAAGGGGGGGTTTTGATAATGATACTAAGGTAACAAGGGGCGGTGGGCGCCTTGACAAGGCAACAGGCAAACCTGCATCGAAACCCATTTGCCAATGTGCCGAAATTTGAGTGGTACGCGGCCCAGAAAATCTGATTGAAGAGGGGAGGACCAAGCAAAAAAAAGGCAAAAAAAATATAAAAAAAAAAAAAAAAAAAAAAAAAAAAAAAAAAAAAAAAAAAAAAAAAGTGTGCAGAATCAGGCTCTTTTTGTGCAACAAACAGCTAGCGAGAAAACGGCAGCGGCACAACATTGGCGATGGACGCGACGATGACGCCTCTTGGGCTGCTGCCATTACGGCGGCACGGGCGGCGGCGACGTGCACCAGCAGGAGGAGCAGGAGGAGGAGGAGGAGGAGGAGGAAGAGCGGTACGCAGCCTTGCCCACCGTCTCTTGGACCCTCTACTCTGCGAGCTCAGGCTGCTGCTAGCTCCGCGCCCTCTCTACGGGCCGGTCAAGGCGACGATGCTGGCCGACGGGCACGCCGTCGCGGCGGGCCTGGTGGTCGCGGCGGTGCTGGGGAACCACGTCCGCAGGGTGCTGGCGCCCTGGCTGGGCCAGTTCCTGTGGTGGCATCCGGTGCAGGCGATGAGGCTTGCCAGGGGCGCGCCGCACTTCTTCATCGAGCAGCAGCTGCTGCAGAGCAGCGCCACCGACGCCGCGACGTTGGGCTTCTGGGCGCTGCAGACTATTGCGCTGGCGGCCACAAAGGCGCTTCTCCGACACTGCCTGCTGGCCGATGCTGCCACCACCACCATCACCACCACCATCACCACCGCCGCCGCCGCCTCTGGCCTGATAAACCCCAAGAGCCGAAGACGAGGCAAGGGGGTCGCTGGTGGCGGCCGCCGCCGCAGCAGCAGCAGCACAGGGCCAAGAGCCGCGGCAATGCGGGCGACGACGACGACGACGACGACGACGACATCATCTATGGCATGCTTGACCGATTGCTACCGCATAATCTACCTGTCCCTATGTATCATGCACGTCGAGTACGCATATGCGGAAGCTTGCTGGGCGGCGTCATGGATACACGCAGCCACGCACGTCCGTCTCCGAGGAACCACGGCAGAGAAGCTGTTTACGCACCGGCTTCTGACGGGTCACCACGACCAGCTCGCGCGGACAGAGTCCGACAAGGGCGCCACGGCGGCGGCGGCGGCGGCGCTGGCACACTGGCGCGGCCTGTCGCTCATTGCCGGCCTGCTGGTCTGGTGGTCGTGGCGCGTCGTCCTGCGCCCCTTGCGCCGTCATGGCGTCGTGGCGTGGGCATTGTCGGGACTGCCTATCCTCGGCGGCCTGACAGGCGCCGGCACCGCGCACATAATCAAATATTCCAACAAGTACTTTATTTGGCTGGAAATGAGCGAGATGCTGCTCACATGGGCATGGTTGCTGCTGGGGTTGGCTTTGGTTGCAGCCTGGAGGTTATGCGATGAACAAGATGCCGAGTGAGGCTGTGTCTAGCAAATTTGTTTTTCGTTTCGGTAATAATGCCAAAAGTTAATTACTGGTACCTCTTGTGATGCGAGCATGCCATGCACTACCTCGATCGACCGTTTCCGTCAAATCTTGAATTTGGCCCCCCCCCATCCCAGCAATTAGTACACTTGCGCGATTCGCGACAAGATCGTTGCATAACTTGAAACATTATCTTGATTCTTGTTCACTTCTGTCAAGCACTCATCCCAGGGTATATGTCATAATCACTCTTTTTTTTTTTTTTCTCTTCTTTCGATGACGCCATCTCTGCGCCTCTTCGTCACGTCGCCTTCCCGGACCAGCTGAACCGCGTCCGCTCCCCCGCTTCCCTGGGCCCCTTTCTTTTTCCCTACCTACTGATACGTCTTCTTGGCCTTGTCCATCCATTCTCTGGCGCCCTTGACCCCCTCGTGACCTGTTCGGAACAAGCCACGCTCCCACTCGTCCAGGCCGCGCAGAAACTCCTCGCCGAGCCCGGCGACCATGCCCTCGTCGGCCTTGCGCGCATGCAGGCCGACGTCGGCGGCGCGCACGATAAACGTGCGGCGCAGCACCGCGCCCAGCTCGCGCTCGTCAAACAGATCAAGCATGCGGACGCAGACGCCGAAAAAATGCGCGCTCTGGTCGCGCAGCGCCACGGCGCGCGGATCGGCCTTGAGCGCCGCGACGACGGCGTCGGAGAGGCACGGCGGCAGGTTGAGCGTGAGGGGCGCGCGGCTGTCCTCGCCGCCCGAGGACGCGAGGGCCAGCATCTCGGCCAGCCATAGCGGCAGCAGGAGCGGCGTGCCGGGCTTCAGGCCGTGCGGATTATTGTCGAGGTGGCCGAGGTAGGGGACGTCGAGCTCGAACTGGCACGGAACTTTCTGCCGGTGGTGGTTAGTTAGCAGCGAAAGGCAGAAACGGCCAGAATCTGGAATCGTACTTCAGCATCCGTGAGAATGGCATCAACATCGTAGTATGACATGATGTATCTTCATGGTTTCTGGCCATGCAAAACGTGTTGTTGAAGCGAGGCCAAGGTCCATGTTGGCCTTGGCGGGGCAGAGCGCGATAGTTGGACGCGTCGACCTGTCTTTGCTTTGGTGGGGTTATCCGTGAGTGGCTCGGACCTCTACACTTACCAGTACGGAGTACAGTCAGGGTTAGAAAAAAGTCCAGGACTAGTTAGAAACTTATACAAGGTACCTGCTACAGAAAGTTCAGTGAAAGTTACACCCAACTTCCATGGTAAGACTGACGTCATGACAGTACCGACTGAAATAACGGGGTAATGACCGCCTGGAGTCACGTGAATTCTCACGACTCCAGGTGAAAAAGCCAGGACGTCACGGAAATTTTTGCGTGATCCAATCTCCAACCCACCAAGGCTGTTCGCAAGCAGCCTTCCTTGCGCCCAAAATGTCAAACGATCCCGGGTCCGCACGCCATGTGGACAAAAGGATGAAGATGGCAGGTCTCGGCCGCTTGCGATGGTACTGCACACCCTGCGAAAAACAGTGTCGAACCGCTAATGCGTTCAAACAACATACCCTTTCCGAATCACACGCACGTCGAATACAACGCATCGGTAACGTGAACGAAGCCGTCAGGGACTTCTCGCAACAGTTCCAGAGCTCCTTTCTTGATCTCCTGCGAACAACCCACCGAGAAAAAAGCGTGCACTCGAACCACTTCTACCAAACCTACATTGCCGACAAGCAACACATTCATCTCAATGCAACACGTTGGCACTCGCTTACCGATTTCGTGACATGGCTCGGGCGGGAAGGACTCTGCCGTGTTGAGGACAAGGATGACGGGCTATTCATTGCATGGATTGACCGTTCGCCAGAAGCTCTACGTCGAGCAGCGGACCTAAAGAGGAGTGAACAAGCTCAGGCAGCCGACCAGACAAGGGAGGAAGACTTCATCAAGGCCCAGGTCAACAGAGCACATGCGCAATCTCAAGTGGTCAGCCGAGCTGCAGCATTGAAAATGAGCTCGACGCCCGCCGATTCTGACCGTCCTGTCGCTTTTCACCTTCCAACCAAGAGCACAAAGGAGCAAGCGAGTCAAGGCAAACAAGGCACGATGCCAGTCAGCGTTTTCAAGCGCTCTAGGCTCTCGAAGAAGAGGAAACGAGGAGACTCACCAAATTCGATAGCACTATTATGACAGCTCCAACCCGCACTGACGGGAAGAATTAATACACCGCCTACAGCAAAAACTTAGTGGTTGCTACACTGCACTGCATGTACATGGTCGATTGAGCATTGCCTCGGGGCATACTATAGGGATCAGACTTATGCGGACTGTGAATCTCGCTGAGTATACAACTTGCTCTTAATGCTAAGAACTGATAGAATATTGCTTAAAGTGACCTGCTATGTTGCTGTACCCTCTAGTGCTTAAAGACCGTTCTCTGCTACGTCTATTGAATAGCCGCCTTGTTGAGTCCCCTAGGATACAATGTCTGTACTCGTGATGGCCTCGCCTCGAGACGATTTACATGATCGCATATTGGAGCACTTAGGCTACAATAAGGTATGTCCTCCAGCCTGCTTACGTAATAACGTCTTCCGTAGTATAGTGGTTCGAACCCGATAACTAGTGTTTCTTGAAATGAAACTTTGCATATACATGTCTAGTTTCTCCATCTATAGCATTGAACAATGCGCCGGGAAATGCAGGAAATTCCCATCATCGAGTGCCTTCAAATCTACTGCTGCTGCATTATGTGGTCCGAGAAGGTGCGTGCCATCATGACCTGCCACGTGGGTGGTCGGTCGGGCCACAGACGCTGCGACCGCATTACATAACATAACCAAGGGGAGAGAGACCTCATCGGTCAATTCATCTTCTCAACTTTACGACTTACTCATGAAATCAACTTTACGTGCTCAATACTCTATCCCAAATTCCCCGACAATAGCATCACTTTAGTCTATTACCACCCGGCTCAACAAATCCCTCCAACTCCCATCAGCCGAAAAAAAGCGTCACAAAGATTCCAAAAAGTTGGGTTTGAATTGCAAAAACCCCTCTATACTACACAAGATACGAGATTTATTTATAAGGCGACGTCGAGTCAGTCTAGCCAAGGCACGCCCGCCACGTACCAACCTGCTCACAACTTTAAAAGTCGGGCCATTGCCGGATGGGAAAGGTGGTGTTACCTTCTGCGAGATGACGGCAGGAACGCGCCTGCAAATCTGAACTCTAATCGATATCCTGGGGCCCTCACAAGCCAATAGAAGGAGTTGCCACCAGCTAGTCATGCTCAATCTTACCCGACTTACTTCGTAAGTGCCTAGTTAGGAATACGCCTTTTACCTGCAGCGTTGAAACGCTCGGCGTGGCAAGCACCAAATCATTTGATCCGCTCAGCCGATACAAATCTATTCGAACCGCTCGACCAATACAAGTCTGTCGATTCGCTTGACCGATTCAAGCGTGCAAAAAAATGGTTCATGCGGAGGGGCCAAGTCTTGTCTTGGAGCCTGATTGAACCAAACCTTGGCTGTCGTTTCTCATAATGTTGCCCAATTCCTGTCTTATTTCCGAGAAAGATGAATAAGCACTTTGAGTTAAAGGAGAGATGGTGAGATTCCCAGCTACATGTATTTACTAGTACCTAAACTCTAGTTCATCTCCGAGAACCTGCTTATTCGGTACTATATTTACCGGTAAGTCTTTGCGCCAATGCCGGGAGCAGCTAATCCTGTTCCCGGGAGGTCCATCTATCAAGGTCGGCCGTTCAATCATGCCGTCGATAGATCTTGATGATTTGGCAGCGGGCCGCTCTCTCTCTAGCTTCTTGGATACATCCTCGCCCGGAGCACGGCCCCATGTGATAGATATAAGAGTCGCTTGCTTGCTCCGCAACAGTCGGTTGTGAGATCCCACGGCTCACACCTCACGCCTCTTTTGTTGCATGCCACATAGAGAGCCTCCGCACCAGGTCGATATAAATATACATATATTTATATATATATATATATATATATATACCAAAAGAAAGATGCGATTCTGTGCTATTCTTATCAGCTTCGCAGTGTCCCTCAGAAGCGTCCATGCAAGCCCAGTCCAGACTCTGAAAGTCCGCTCCGACTTCCAGCCGTCTCTCATTATGACCAATGACTGGAACTGCGAGTCTGACAAAAACCCCGTCATCGTACTACATGGCCTATTGGCGAACCGCAACTTTGACCTCAACTTCTTCGAGGCCTGGCTACGTCCGCAGGGCTACTGCACGTACGGCCTGACCTACGGCGCGCACCCCATATTACCCCTCTTCGGCGGCGTGAAACTCATCGCCGAGTCATCGCAGGAGATTGTCGACCTAATCGACGAGGTGCTCGTAAAGACGGGCGCGAAAAAGGTTGACCTTGTCGGCCACTCTGAAGGTGGCCTGCAGTCCCTCTACGTGGCCAAAGTGCGAAAGATGAGCGACAAGATTGACAAGATTGTGGGAATCGCACCACCCATCCATGGCACCGACTTTACCTACACCGTGCGGCTGGCCGAATTGCTACACATACGCGTCCCGATTGAGATACTCCTCGACACTGTTGGCTGCCCTGGTTGCCATGGCGTGGCAGACGGCGATGAGGTCAAGGTGCTCAACGATGGCCCAATAGTCCAGCCCGGGAACGAGGTCACCATTATTGCCACGAGATATGACATCTTGGTCACGCCTGCAGGGAGCGCCTCCTTCATAGATGAGCCTGGCGTGTACAACGTCTTCACTCAAGACGTTTGCCCGCTTGACTTTGCTGGTCACCTCACTGTGGCCGTGGACGCCAACGTGTTCCAGTTGACTCTCAACGCCCTGCAGGGAAACAACGGCAAAAGGTTTTCCTGCACTCTATTTTCTGGTCTTCCTTTCAAAAAGTAGCGGGAGCTTGTTGTTCTACGTGGTACCAGCGCCAATTATAGAGTTCTCCGTCATAGTATCATCAATCTATCTTTCAGGCGTCCAATGATGACGAAGATGTCAGCGCAAATTCATTTTCTTGCAAGTATAGAGATGAAACTTCAAAATCAATGATAACTGACCTATTGAAGATACTCGTTCATCCTACTCTTACGCCTGTAAAGGGGCGTGAGCAGATGGCGCAGCTTACAATGAAAATCTATCACCGAGCCTTCACTTCCAAATTACCACAAACAGACCAGAGTCTTGAGCGTCATGCTACTCTGCCCGGTCATTCGCTTAACCGGTCATTTGCTTATATAACACCAGAGAAAATCCATTTTCTCTTTGCCAGCTTCTACCCTCATTACAATCAAAAATTATCCTCTAAACCGCTACTGTTGGCGTAGTCACGAAGGCCGTGGGGCGGCTGCGAAGCACTACTCCGAGAGTGACGGACATCGTGGAGTATAAAAGCAATCACATCCATCACCGTTTGATGCAATGGAATTTCCGATTCAGAAACCAATCGATCGTGATATATCAAACTTGTATCCTTGAAACCCGTTATCATCATGAAAACGCACGTGGACAAGTCAGATCTGCGCGCCCGCTTTGCCGCGGCCATGTCTTCCATGTACAAGACACAAGTTCCGCTATGCGGCCAGGTCTGCCAGTCTCGGCCCTGTAGACGCAGGCGTGGTCGCAAAACAAGTCTTTGCGGCTTTTCCAGACACGTGGGAGTCTCTGCGTTTTCGGGACTTGATTTACTGCAGATATGCGGTTGTCAAGAAGCCCGGGCAAGTTCGAGCCATCACGGGCGCCGATGACACACTGCTCGACCAACTGCAGAGGGCTAGGTCGAATCAGTGCCCATTTACATAAGAAGACTTCTTGCCGTTCTCCGCTGCGGGCATCTTCCGCTCCAACTTATCTGCGTCTAGCTCGGACGAGGATATAAGGGACCAGAAGGGTGGGCCGGACCAAGCTGGATTGGAAGCCGCACTGGGGGCCCCTTTACTCGATATGTATGAGTGGCATGATGGTGTGCAAAAATCTAGTTTAGAGGCTCTTGGCAGAGCATTGAAGATGAGCATGTGTGAGCTGACAATGACATGACGCAGCGAAACCAGAACCTAGGTCAGATCCATAGATGGATATTTGCATTGAGCGACGGAGATAAGCTCAACGAACAATGAGCGCTTTGTAGACGGACAAGAAATCGCCGACCGGCCGGCGATTGTGTTTTAGTTCGGCGCGGTAGGCTCTACCTCGGCACGCCCTCCAATGCTGGCTATTCCGTGTAGGAAGGCCCAAGGTCCGAAGTTTTGGGGTGTATAGCTTAATCAGGAGCCAAGAAGAACTAACAAGTAGATCAAGAACATGAATGAAATTGTTTCTATGTGTAATGCAATGTAATGCCCAGTAAAAAACGCCTTATATGCAGTCGGGCTTTCCCCCGGACTGTTATGCATGCAAATGCCCAAGATTCCGAAGAACGCCAGATCAAAATATCAAAATCAACTTCGCCATGGTCCTTTATGTGCGGGTTATTTCTTTTCACAATGCATCCTTATCCAGGGATGGCTCATCACCTCTGTCAACGGTAATCGCTTCGCCGGATCTTGGTCGAGCAGCTACACAAGTGGTGTTAGAAGACGGTAACGGGATTTCTGCGGGGCAGTTCCAAAGAACGAACCGAATAAACGAAATTCTTTGCTTCGGGGCTTATCGAGGAAGGTAGGGGTTTCATGTCTCCGGCGACAATCCTCTTCTTAGTCTGATGCGGCTCATCCTCAAACGGCGGCTCGCCGGTCAGGAACTCATACGTCAAGACGCCGAGCGTCCACTGGTCGACGGCCCTCGAGTACGAGACCTTGCGCTGGTTGAGCATCTCGGGCGGCAGGTAGTCGAGCGTGCCGCAAATCGTTCCTCTCCGGTTGCTGGGCGCGTGCACGCTGTAGCCAAAGTCGGCGAGCTTGAGCTCGCCGTGCAGTCCGACGAGGATGTTTTCGGGCTTGAGGTCGCGGTGCATGACGTCGCGGGCGTGCAGGTACGCGAGCGACTGGCCGACCTGGGCGGCGTAGACGGCGGCGCGCCGCTGGGAGAAGCGGCCGGCGCGCCGCAGCGACTTGTAGAGCTCGCCGCCGGCGGCAAACTCTTGGATGATGAAGATGCGGCGCGCGTCGTGGAACCAGCCGTAGAAGCCAATGACGGCCGGGTGCCGCAGGCGGCTGTGCACCTCAATCTCGCGGCGGACGTGCGCCTCGGCGCCCTCGGCCGTCACCTCGTCCTTTTGCAGCACCTTGAGCGCGCACACGTAGCCCGACGTGCGGTGCCGCGCGAGGTACACCCGCCCAAACTTGCCCTTGCCGAGCGGCTTGCCAATCTCAAACATGCCCAGGTGCAGCCGGGGGCGGTGGCGCTGCTCGGCGGCGGCGGCGGCGGCGGCTGTCGGCGCGGGGGCCGCGGAGACGGTCGAGGCTCTGACCGAGGGCGTCTTGACCGCGAGGACCTGGCTCGGGCGTATCGGCCGCTTGGAGCAGAGCTGTGTGCGCTGTGTCGCGTCGTCGAGTGGTCGCACCTTGGCGAAGAGCGTCGCGGGCTTGGGGTGCATTACCATTGTCGCCATTTTGCCAACCTAGGTGCGAAAAGCTACCTCTCGGTTGTTTCTCCTACTCAATTGATGTCTTTTGCGGAACGAGTGTCGTTCGGTCGTGTGTAGCTAAGCTACATTGTTTGGTAGCAGCCTCGTGTGGAGGGGACAAGGCGAGGTGGGGGTTGTCCCAGCAACACGGGCCCAGCGTTCTATGCAGATGCAGCGAATAAGCCCCCAGATCTTGGTGAGAGGCACAAAGCAATCAAAGCCGTTACATCGCCAACTTCCATGATTCTCTGGATATTGTTCGTAAATGGCCAGTATGCTCGACAGCTATCGTGAATTCTAGTTCATAATATCCATGCTCTGATCAAGCAATATCAAGCCCGATGCTTGATGGTGGCACATGCGGATAGAGTGGGTCTGCTATGGTTCGCAACATGAAGCCCGGTCCGTATTTCGATATCCGATTCGCCAGGGTTTTTCGTTCTTATTAGCTTTGGAAAAGCAGCCAGGCCGTAGTTGGCGAGCAGTCTGGCTGGGCTATATTCCCGTGGCCACATGGCAACCTGGGCCCCGGGTAATGCCGCGATACCCTAGAGCCATGGTTGGTACTTACCTTCTACTTGATGATGATGACTGCTTGATCGCTGGATGCAGAGTCGTTTGACGTTTTGACCACCACGAGCATATTTAAACCATCGGCCGAAGAGTCGGCAGCCGCTCGGCGAAAGGATCTTTGACGGCATCCGGCGAGTCGGGGAAAGAGCCCCGGCCCCACACAACAAAGCCGCTGACTACCTGACATGTTCTTAGTGGGGAAGAGGGGCCCCTGTTAGTAATGCAAGGCGCTGTACTTGCTGCTGGGCAACTGGCTTTAGGGGCCTCAGGTATCCACCGGTAGCTGCTAGAGTCACTGTAATCTCGAATTCTACCCGCTGTAACCACCACTGTACAAGCTTCCTTACCTATCCCACGAGCCTCGCTCCCCTACCTCCCAGGTACCTACTGTCACGTGGGCACACCACCAGTGACCACATATAGATGACCCACACACACACACACACCTAGCTTAGGGAATACATCATCATCTTACAGAATACCCTAATAATTAGTAGTAATTACTTTCACATCACGTAGCCTCTTAAGGCACTATTTCTATTAAAAATTTAATAATATAGGCTTTAGCCACTAGCCTACTAAGACATTTAGCACTAGTAATATAAATATACACACTATAGTAAGCTATTACTAATATTATCTTATAATAATATAGCCTAATTATTATAACTTCTTTTTAAGATATACTAGATATAATTATACTAATAATATTAACTCTAATATATAGCTTTAATCTCTAATAATAATCTAATATAGTTATAGACTCTTACTATATACTTAGCTTATATTTACTATACTTAGGACTATACTAAAACTAATATTATTATACTTATTACTAAGCTACTAAGGTAGTAATAAACTTAGTCTAGACTATATATTACTATAAAGGTAGGTAAACCCCTAACTAAGACTTTTATTTATAACTTAAGGTATAGAGGTAATTACTCCTTATAACGCTTTATAGTATTTTTAGAAGCTAGTTATAAGAATAAATAAACTAAGGTAAGAACTATATATTAAGGAAGGAAGGATAAGGGGTAGGAATATTATATAACTAAGAGGCTAATTAAAGGTATATTAATAATATTTAAGACTCCTAGCCTACCCCTATTCTCTCCTATTATATCTTCCCCCTCTCCTATAATATCTCTTATATTAGGATATAGTATATAATAAAGTCTATATTAAGGCCTAACTATATTATAAGTATAAGTAAGCTAGGCTAGTAATAGCTATAACTATACTAATAGTATAGGCCTTATCCCACCCTAGCTAATAATAATAAACACTATATAGACTTTAGCTAAGTTCTTATATTAAGTAATAATATAGGCCTAGATAAGTAAAGAATATATACTAGTATTATCTTAGGGTAAACTAAGTATCTAAAGACTTTATAAAAATAATATTAGGTTCTTTAACCTTAACCTTAAGTATTAAGATAAGATTAATATAAGATAAGTTACTAGTACTAGTAAGGATATTATCTTTATCTATATTTACGCCTTTATAGATTAGCTTAAATAGTATATTAATACCTATAGTAAGTAATAAGTAAAGGATATTTAGATAATATGCCTTTATAATAAAGTAGCCTAATAGTATAGTAGTTACCTCTCTTAATTAGATTAGAAGATACTCTAGATAGTATAGGTTAATATAATCTATAAGAAGCTTATTAAGAGATAAAAGAAGCTTATATTAGAGGCTACTAGAGATCTCTAAACTACTTAATATATACTAGGTAATATACTAGTAGGTTATAATATTAAGATATATATACTCTAGCTCTTATAAGATATATAAGCCTATAAGATAAGATAATAGGTATAGCTATAGTTAATCTATAACTTACTTAATCTTATAATCTACACTACCTTACTACTACTAAGTAGTTCTAATACTCTATTATAGCTAATTAATATAGTATATAAGAGATAGGATACTATTAGGGATCTCACTAGGTAGAGGTATAACTAGGCCCCCTTTAAATAGCTATAGGCCCTAGGTTAGAGCTAAAGCTATAGAAACTATATAGGCTAAAATAACTAGAGCTATTATAACTAGGGAGGCTATTAGAATATATATAATAGCTAGAGGAATAATAACTATTATACCTTTAATAGTAATAATTAGGCTATTAATAGGTATAATAGTAATATATATTCCTTACCTTTAGCCTATAATAATAAGCTATATAATAATTATAATAATAATATAAGTAATAGAGGGTAGTAGTTATATCTAAAGACTATACTATTAAGACTATTCTATAATAACTCTAGTATATTAAACTGGCTATAGTTTAATAATAGGTATACCCCCTAGGGTAAAGCTAGGTAGTTATATTAACCCTATAATAATACTTAATAGTAATAGTAGCTATATACTACTAGGGTATATTAGTAGGATAGTAAGCATATTAAGGATAATATATATTAGGATAACTAGTTAGGCTATACACTATAGTAGGATATATAAGAGTAGGACTATAGTCTATAGGACTACTTTAATAATCTAGACACTATAGTAGCGCTAGAGGAAATAGCACTATTAGCCCTAACTATAGATAATAAAGTATACTTTATAGGTATTATTAATATTATATAATATTAGGAATAGATCTACTATATATACCTATAACTATTTAAAAGCTATAATATACTCTATAAATATATTTAAGTAATCTATAGTAGTAATAGTAATAACTCTAGCTTTAATAGTACTAATATATAAACCTTTACTTACTCTAATATTTTTTATAATAAATCTATATACACCCTAGCTATATTACTATATTTAGTAATAATAACACTAGCCTAGATACTATATATAATAATAGCGGCACTATCTACTTAGGTAGACTAGATAGATTCTACACTATTAAGGCTACCTATTATTATAGTAAAATTAATAGGTATAACTATAGATTTACTATATAGTACTAGCTAGACCTATCTTTATATATAGATTTACCTAAAGCCTATAGCGCTAGACGTCCTATATAATATCTACGTAAATATAGGGGCTACTACCACACTAGCGGATAAAGTATAGCTAGCTATATATTATCCTAAGCTCTAGGTATAGTAATAACTAAAGCTAGTTATTTTATATAGTATTAGAGTAAGTATATATAGTATAGCTAAATTTATATACTTTTTACTCTATATACTAGGCTCTAGGCTAGATAGTATACTAGCTATAGCTTATAAGATAGTTAAGGTATTTATTATATAAAAACTAAAAGCTAATATACTATTAGGTATAGATATACTTAGACCCCTCTATATAGATATCCTCCTAAGTATATAGTAGGCTATTATCTATAAGTATAAGGATATCTACGTCCTAATTACTACCTAGTTTTAAAAGAGATATAGTAAGGCTATAGTATATATAAAATCTAGTACCACTATTAACCTAGGTTAGATAGTACTACTACTAGTCTACTATAAGGCACCTAGTGGTATAAGGTATATATTTAACCTAAGACTAAAGCTAGGTATTACCTTATTTATAGTAGTCCTTAAGGTAGATATATATTATATACTAGTCTATAATAATATAAGTAAGAGACTAACTATCTAGAAGTATAGCTATATAAGCAAGATATATCTAGTATACCTAGAAGTATAGGTGTATATAGTAGAGGCTAAATAGGTAGTATTAGTAATAAAGCTAGTAGCTATAATAGACCTAGAGGTAGGTTACTTTATTATACCTACTAAGACGCTTAAAGGGGATACTATTAAATACCCTATAAGCGTCTATATATATTATAATAAGTCTAAAACCTATAGTTAATAGCTATATAATCTTATTATATAGTATATACTATTATTCTAGGATAAAGGCTTTACTAGAGTCCTTATAGAGGAATATATAAGAGTTAGGCTTAAGCTAGGCTAGGAGGATATACTATAGACTAAATATAAAGTCTACTTATAAGGACCTAAAGAGTAAAAAGTTATTAACACTATTATATAAGGCCTTATCTAGAAGGGTAAGCTAGAGTATATAAAGACCTAGGTGCTATTTATATTCTTAGTGTTTATAATTTAGTAGGGTATAGGAGAGAAGTATAAGGGCTATATAGTAGTAGATATTAGACTACTAAATAAGTAGGTACTAAGTAATATATATACTATATATAAATAGGATAAAATTATAAGTAGACTAGCTTATATAAAGTATATTATTATTATTAACGCTATATTATTTTATTATTAATAATAGCTATATCCTAATTCTATATAGGCCTTTATAATAATAATATATAGTAAATAATTTATATTTAAAGTATTTATTATAAAATATAAAAATAGTAATATATATATATAGAGGTATATAGATAAGATACTTAGAGATACTATAGGTATATACTATTATAATAATATCTTTATTAGTTTAAACACCTTTAAGGAATATATATAATATATCTAAGAGGTATTTAATAGGCTTATAGTATATAATA